>CAUYQU010046482.1:0-63559 GCA_963574635.1 Cheracebus regulus | reverse complement strand
ATTTTAACTATAGGTCTCCCCTCCCGGATAATGACAACCATCTGCATGTCTTTAGGGTACCTGATTGTGTTTCTGGTTTTGCCATTTTTCTTATCTGCTACCTGAGCTTGTATCCCGAGAACTTTCTGTTCCCTTTCATGTGTAAGACAATGGTATTTGCTTCTGTAATTACCATGGTATTTGTTTCTGTAATTACTATAGGCAAAAAATATATATACTAACCATGTGCAAAATAAAGTTGATGTTTAAGCATTGCTGTTCAAGTATTGCTTATTCAGCCCTCCAGACCCCGCTTGTCTGTCTACCTTTTCTTCCGCGCACTCCCCTATTCAGGTTGGGACCCTCTTGCTGGCCAAGAGTCCCCAGCAGACGTGCCGGCCTCTCCGGAACCCAGAGTCAGGGACTGACTGACAGCTCCAAAGTTCAATCACATGGCTGGTTCCCCTGAAACAGCCCCCATCCTGAAGCTATCTAGGCCCTGCCTTGAGTCATCTCGTCATAGTATAAATTCAGGTGCGGTCAAGAGAGCTCGGGCCAGACGTAGTGGCTCACGCCTGTCATCCCAGCACTTTGGGAGGCTGAGGCGGTTGGATCATGAGGTCAGGAGTTTGAGACCAGCCTGGCCAACATGGTGAGATCCCATCTCCAATAAAAATACAAAAATAGGCTGGACATGGTGGCTCATGCTTATAATCCCAGCACTTTGGGAGGCCAAGGTGGGCAGATCACCTGAGGTCTGGAGTTCGAGTCTCTACTAAAAAAAAAAAAATTATCTGGGCATGGTGACGCACGCCTATAATCCCAGCTACTTGGTAGGCTGAGGTAGGAAAACTGCTTGAACCCAGGAGGTGGAGGTTGCAGTGAGCTGAGATTGCACCCTAGTGTCATGGAATTTAGAAGCCAAGTGGAACCAATACAAACATGAAGATTATGCTGTCTGCTGTGCTGAGAGTTATAAAGTCCTTTGTCTCTGAATCCAGAGTCTTGTGCTTTCTCCAAGCTCTGGGCAACAAGATTGAAACTCCGTCTCAAATAAATAAATAACATAAAATAAAATACAAAAATTAACTGGGCATGGTGGTGGGCACCTGTAATCCCAGCTACTCAGGAAGCTGAGGCAGAGAATTGCTTAAACCCAGGAGGTGGAGGTTGCAGTGAGCCGAGATCGTGCCACTGCACTCTAGCCTGGGCAACAGAGTGAGAGACTGTCTCAAAAAAAAAAAAAAAAAAAAAAAAAAAAGCCGGGCTTGATGATGGGTGCCGGAATCCCAGCTACTCAGAAGGCTGAGACACAAGAATCGCTTGAACCTGGGAGGTGGAGGCGGCCATGAGCTGAGATTGTGACTGCACTCCAGTCTGGGTGACAAAGCAAGACTCCATCTCAAAAAACAAAAAAAAGCTCATAATGAGTAAGAAGAGATGCTCTTCCAAGGGTTTGAGGGGCTCTGCCAGGAACCAGGGACAAAGACCCAACGAAGATCTTGTTTTAGAGATGGGGTCTCATGCTGCTATCCAGGTTGGAGTGGGGTGGTATGATCATACCTCACTACAGTCTTGAACTCCTGGGCTCAAGCAATCCTCCGGCCTCAACCTCTGGAGTAGCGGAGGCTACATGGGCACACCACTGTGCCTGGCTTTTTATGTATTTTGTAGAGACTGGGTCTCACTATATTGCTCAAACTGGTCTCAAACTCCTGGCCTCAAACGATCCTCCCACCTCAGCCTTCCGGGTCACTGAAATTACAGGCATGAACCACGGCACTCAGCTAAGGTTCATTATACCACAGCCCCCACCTGTAGGTCAGCTCCTGTCTGTCCTTCTGACATCCGTTAAAACAATTCTCTCATATGGTTTGGCTGTGTCCCCACCCAAATCTCATCTTGAATTGTAGCTCCCATAATTCCCACATGTTGTGGGAGGGACCTGGTGGGAGATGACTGAATCGTGGGGGCAGGTTCCCCCATACTGTTCTTGTGGTAGTGAATCAGTATCAAGAGAGCTAATGGTTTTATAAAGGGAATCGCCTTTCACTGGTTCTCATTCTTTCTGCCAGCCGCCATGTAAGATGTCCCTTTGCTCTTCCTTCCCTTCCACCATGATTGTGAAGCCTCTCCAGCCACGTGGAACTGTCAGTCAATTAAACTTCTTTCCTTTATAAATTACCCAGTCCTGGGTATGTCTTTATCAGCAACATGAACATGGACTCATATACTCTCTCTTTCGAACAGGGGCATGTCAGGCCCCTGTCCACATGCTCTTAACTCCCTGTATGCATTACTCATAGTGCTCAACAGCTGCAAGTTTACAGATGTCCCTTGGTGTCCATGGGGAATTCGTTCCAGGACTCCTAGAAGATACCAAAATCCACAGATGCTCAAGTCCCTGCTGTAATATGGTGTAGTATTTGCATATAACCTATGCACACCATCCTGTATGCTTTAAATCATCTCTAGATTACCTGCCATACTTAACACACTGTAAGTGCCTGTAAATAGTTGTTACACTGTGTTGTTTAGGGAATAATAACAATGAGAAAAGTCTACATAAGTTCCACTTATTTTCTTTTCCAAATACATCAAATCTGTGGTTGGTTGAATCCACAGATGAGGAACCTATAATACGGAGCCCATGGATACAGAGTCCACAGTTACACAGGCCATGGATGCAGAGCCTACAGATATAGAGGCCACGGATACGGAGCCCACAGTTACAGGGGCCACGGGTACAGAGACCACAGATACAGAAGCCACGGATATGGAAGGCTGACCGCATTTATTTCTGTGATCCTTTTGCTAATGTTAACAGGGGCTTGCTTCCCTTAGCAGATTAAAGTTTCACGAGGACCGAACCCAGCTCGGACTTGCTCACACAGTATCTGTGGTGCCTAGTACAGGGCCTAACACGTGCAGGTCCTTCATAATCATCAAAATGAAGGGAAAATAAGCCAGACATTACAAGTGGGCCCTTTCTCCTGGGTAGTAGGCTTCAGAGCAGAAGCTCCATCCCCCCAAGCCTGCTTCACCCTGCATGTAAGTCCACACATGCCTCAACTGCCTCTCGACCCTCCCTGTCAGGCCCTTTCCCTCGGCGCCTCCACCAGGATAGGGGACAAGGGCACAGAGAAACCATCAGCATTGGTGGGACTGGGCCAGTTGCAGCCCTTCATCAGAGACATGGACTCGAACAGGTGTGCCTGCAGAGTGGCTGCGATGCAGAGGAGATTTCAAATCACCCAACTGTTCTACTTATAATTCATAGCAAAATGGTTTGTTGCTGTAAAAATATATTTGCACGTTACATAAATAAACCCTCACAGCAATTATCTTAATGCTGTAGCTACAAATTAACACCTACTTACCTCGGGCAAATTAGCACCAAATTTAATTTGAGTGGCACGTCCGATGTGCAAGGCATACAAAGAGCTCGCTGTGGTATTTGCACAATGCAGGCTCTCGTTTCGGAACTGGGTGTTCTGATAAAGGGCTCTTGCGAGAAGGAGGAGACGGGTCTGATGCCATCCAGGCCTAAGCTTCCAAGACCCAGAGACAAAGAAGCTTGCACACAGTCATACCCGAGACACATGCTGACCAGCGATTCCTGGGAAAGCTGGGGAATGATGCGGGGAGGAGCTCTTGCTCATGGCTGAATGGGGATCACTACTGAGCTGGGAGTCCAGTGGCATCCCATAAAAAGTAACTTCCAGATGGGCGTGGTGGCTCACGCCTGTAATTCCAGCACTTTGGGAGGCTGAGGCAGGCAGATTACTTGAGGTCAGGAGTTCAAGACCAGCCTGGCCAACATGGCAAAACCCCGTCTCTACTAAATATACAAAAATTAGCCAAGTGTGGTGGCAGCCACCTGTAATCCCAGCCACTCTGGAGGCTGAGGGGGAAGAATCGCCTAAACCCAGGAGGCGGAGGTTGCAGTGTGCTGTGATTGTGCCAATGCCCTATAGCCTGGGTGACAGAGTGAAACTTTCTCTTAAAAAAAAAAAAAGTAACTTTCACTTTTTTTTTTTTTTTTTGAGATGATGGAGTCTCGTTCTTGTCCCACAGGCTGGAGTGCAGGGGCACCATCTTGGCTCAGGGCAACCTCCACCTCCCTGGTTCAATCAATTCTGCTGCCTCAGCCTCCCGAGTAGCTGGGACTACAAGCATGCGCCACCATACCTGCGTATTTTTTTTTAAGTAGAGATGGGGTTTCACCATATTGGTTAGGCTGGTCTTCAACTCCTGACCTTGTGTTCCACCCGCCTCGGCCTCCCAAAATGCTGGGATCACAGGTGTGGGCCACTGCGCCTGGCCACAACTTCCACTCCTTTGTCTCAGCTATGCACGAATTTGTTAACACAGACCCTCACCGCCCAGTCTTCATCACAACCACTGGGTCCCCAGCACTGGCAAGACAGCATGTGCAAGGCCATCTGTCCAAGCAGCTGACAAATGAGACCCCCAAAGGTGGCAGCAGCGAAGTCCAAACAGGCTGACTGTGACCTGCATCAGGACCTTGTCAGAGGCCTGCCCACAAACCCCAGGAGACCTGCAGCACCCTGAAGGGGCAAGGAGGTCTCTAAAGAGCTGCTGAGGCCACCCCCTCTCCTGTGGGTCAAGACTCAGGGCTCCCCCAACAGCCTGTAGGGAACGCCAAGCATCTCTGCTGCCCTGCACAAGGGTACCCAGGTGGCCATCCAGGTGTGCAGCTCTCACCTGCACACCCTCCAGCTGTAAGAGGTGGGTCTGTCCCACCCCCCTGGGCCCACCCAATTAGGCTAAGAGTAATCGTATCTCCCTTTTCAAAGCTTAATTCAGGAATGCAAGCCAGAGCTCATCAGCACAAAGCAATCCCCCTGACCATAGGAATTTAGCCAATGATGATAATGGAAACTGTCTGTGGACCACTTCGTGCAGGGCTGTGCGTTCCGGAGTGGGGAGGTGGGGGAACACGGCATGTGCAAAGGCCCTGAGGTGGCGGTGGGGGCTATGCTGAGGGGCAGCCAGGAGGCCTGTGTGCCAGGGCAGAGGGAATCGGGTTCGGATGAAGGACATGAGCTCTGGAGGGCAGCAGGTTCAAACCACAGACTCTTTCAGGCTTGTGCAGGGGTTCCTTTGGGTCCCTGAGGCTCCAGGAAGTTTCCCAGGTGCTTCTGAGACAGAAGATCCTATTTCTCAAGAGAGAACCACTGGGGGAGTCTCTCCAGGAAGCTGCGTAGGCAGATGAGACCTGGAGGGCTGCGGCCAACTTGCCGCCCCTCTGCAGACCCAGCGGCCCACAGAGAAGGTAGGGAATAGCCAACCCCTGATCAAGCCATACCTGATCTCCATCCTATCCCCAGACCTTTTCAGCTACATGGGCCAATGCATCCCTATTGACTTTGGGCCAGTTCAGAGTTCTGTTTTCTGTTAATTATAGCCAAAACGGTCCTGATGCTCCAGGTGCCCTGCCTACCCCAGATTGGAGGCAGGGCTTCCTGTGGGCTCTGGCATCCCTTAGGTCCATCACAGCCATCAGTCTGCACCATGTATTTGTATGCTCTTCCTGACCCATCACTGTGTGTGCCCCGACAGCAGGGTCATGAGACTCATGTCTGAGTCCCGCACTCGGCCAGCCTGGGGTCGGGGACATGAGCAAGCACTTGGGAGGTCTGTTGAATAAGACAACAAGCAGCGAGCATAAGACAGACTCCAGGATCTAAGGCCCAGCTTGGCCTGGCTCCACCCACACTCCAGGGTCTCTCCCACCATCCACCTTGTTCACCCTCTTCTCTGCAATGCCTTCCAGGCTGTCCCTGAAGTGGACGCGCTGGACCTCTGCCATGAGCCCCACCATCCACACTTGGGCATGTTGGGGTGACCCTGGGCTCTCTCTTTTCCCTTAAAATGGTAAATCCAGCTGGGTGCAGTGGCTCATGCCTGTAATCCCAGGAATTTGGGAGGCTGAGGCGGGTGGATCACCTGAGGTCGGGAGTTCGAGACCAGCCTAACCAACATGGAGAAACCCCATCTCTACTAACAGTACAAAATTAGCCGGGCGTGGTGACGCCTATGATCCCAACTACTCGGGAGGCTGAGGCAGGAGAATTGCTTGAACCTGGGAAGCAGAGGTTGCGGCGAGCCGAGATCACACCACTGCACTCCAGCCTGGGCAACGAGAGCAAAACTACCAATAAAAAAAAAAAAAAAAAAAAAGGCGGGGGTAAATCCGTGTCCTCCACTCCCAAACCTGGATTTCAGGCCCGACCTCTCTCCCAGCTCCGACCTGAATATCCCAGCTGCCCACTCAGCCTTCCATGACAACCCTCTCTGTGTCAAGGCCTTCCTGTCATTCTTGGAATAAAATTCAAACCCCTGTACAAGCCTGAAAGAGCCTGTGGTTTGAACCTGCTGCCCTCCACAGCGCATGTCCGTCACCCCCACCCCACTCCCTCGGCCCTGGCACACAGGCGTCCCGGCAGCCTCTCAAACACCCCCCGCACCGCCACCGCAGGGCTTCTGCACACACCACGTTCCCCACCACCCCCAGAACGCACAGCCCTGCATGAAGTAAGTGATCCACAGACGGTTTCTATTATCATGATTGGCTGAAGTCCACTTCAATGACTCAGTCTCAATTAAAATCAACCTCCTGGGAAATTAAAGTGGGCTTCACGGAGCCCCCATACACCCAGCCTTGTCCTTCAAGTGCCTCTTTACAGAAAGATCTGGTTATGCTTTAGCCAGGCCAAAGAGACCCGCCCTCCCTGCAGCCAGACAGGAAACTGCCACAGGTACCCGGAGAAGTCCAGGGGGCCCTGTACTTCCCACCTGCTCCGACTCCCTGCGCCTCTGAGGTGGAGGCTACTGGTGCCCAAGAAAAAGCAGCACAGGAGCAGCGGCTCACGTCTGTAATCCCTGCACTTTGGGAGGCCAAGGTGGGCAGATCACTTGAGGTCAAGAGTTCGAAACCAGCTTGGTCAACATGGTGAAACCCCGTCTCTACTAAAAATACAAAAAAAAAAAAAAAAAAATTAGCCAGGCGTAGTTGCAGCCACCTATAATCCCAGCTACTCAGGAGGCTGAGGCGGAATAGCTTGAACCCGGGAGGCAGAGGTTGCAGTGAGCTGAGATGGTACCACTGCACTCCAGCCTGGGCATCAGAGCGAGACTCCATTTCAAAAAAAAGAATTAACCAGGCAGGGTGGTGTGCACCTGTAGTTTGAGCTACTAAGGGTGCTTAGGTGGGAGGATCCCTTAAACCCAGGAATTTGAGTCTGCAGTGAGCTATAATCACGCTTCAGCCTGAGCAACAGAGGAAGGGCCTGTCTCGAAAACAGGAAAAAATAAAAACATTGTTGCTAAGTGTTTTAAACATGATAATATTGCAATAATGCGAAAAAAGTTGGTGGGTACTGAAGCTTAACACATCACAATGCACACATGTATCAAACATCACACTGAACATTGCAAATGTGTACTACTTTTATTTGTTAATTATGCCTAAATAAAGCTGGAAGAGTTTTTTGAGACAGAGTTTCGCTCTTGTTGCCCAGGCTGGAGTGCAATGGCCTGATCTCGGCTCATCACAACCTCCACCTCCCAGGTTCAAGCAATTCTTCTGCTTCGACCTCTTGAGTAGCTGTGATTACAGGCGTGCTCCACTACGCCTGGCTAATTTGTATTTTTAGTAGAGACGGGTTTCTCTATGTTGCTCAGGCTGGTCTCAAACTCCTGACCTTAGATGATTTGCCCACCTCGGCCTTCCAAAGTGCTGGGATTACAGGCGTGAGCCACTACGCCCAGCCAAAATAATTATTTTTTAAAAAAGGAATTCACCTTGCAGTGTTTAGGGAGTATGAGGTCTAGGAGCGGCTCTAAAATGCTACCGGGAATAGGGAGAGGAGAGAAGGGTGAGAGGATGGAGGGCAGTCGGAGCGAGGCTGGGGTAGGGGTGCGGAGCGCAGAGGATGACCTGGGTGGCCATGCTTGACGCTGGAAGACAGTGGCTCACTGTGCATCCTCTGAGTGTCTACAATTCTCCACAGATAGAAAGAACTTAAATGAAAAAATAAACCCTCTCATATAAAATGCAAGGAATGACAACAGCGTGGGACCTGCTCTGGAGAGTCAGGTGGGAGCCCCAGCTACAGGGGCCTCAGAGGCACCTCCAGGAAGCCCCACCCGAGCGCCACAGGGGGTCAACCTTTCCTGTAGATAGCAGATCCGCAGCCCAGACAAACCCCTGCCCCTTTGCTTGTTTTCATTTTATGGCCAGGTGGCGGAAGGGACGGGGAGCTACCCTGGAGTCTCTGGAATCCAGACCTGCTCAACCAGTTCCTTCTGGACAGTCACCGCTCCCTACTCCCCTGCAGAAAGCCACTGCTCCGTCCAGGCCACCGAAGAAAGAACGGCTTGGCCTTGGCCTTCAGCGTGGAAGGCGCAGGCTCTTGCCATCTTCTCTCATCTCCCCACGCAAGATCCTCCCCCAGGTCAGGAGACAGAACCGATGTCAATAAATGCGAGCCCTGCACGTGGCACCACTAACTCATTTAATTCTCCCAATGGCCCCCTGAGTAAATAATGACGGTGCCCCTATTCCACAGACAGGAAACCCAAGCAAAGTGGCCAGCAACTGCCTCCAGCTCAAGGGAGAGGAAGTCAGGCCCTAGCCCGGTGTTTTTTTGTTTGTTTGAGACAGATTTTTGCTCTTGTTGCCCAGGCTGCAGTGCAATGGCACAATCTTGGCTCACTGCAACCTCCGCCTCCTAGGTTCAAGCAATTCTCCTGCCTCAGCCTCCTGAGTAGCTGGGACTACAGGCATGTGCCACCATACCCGGCTAATTTTTTGTATTTTTAGTAGACATGGGGTTTCTCCATGTTGGTCAGGCTGGTCTCGAACTCCCGACCTCAGGTGATCCGCCCACCTTGGCCTCCCAAAGTGTTGGGATCACAGGCGTGAGCCCCCACGCCCGGCCTCCGTCCTGGTTGTTGACCACTGCAGTGCCTGCCTCTCCCAAGCCCTGACGTTGTCCCCACCCCCTACTTCCCCAGCCTCAAGACAACCTGCTGCTTTATGACACCCATTTGAGAGGTGAGAAAATGGAGGCCCGAAGACCTGATTTGGAAAGAGAGTCGCTCAGCCAGGTCCTCTCTGCCTTCCAGGGACACAGAAATCTGGACACAACAGGCTGCTCCCTGTGAAGGCAGCTGGGCAGGACTCTGCAGCAGCGCACTCCCCTGCAGCTGAGCCCCACACGTGCTCCTGCAAGGGTATCCTCACCCACGGAGCAGGGCCCAGAGGGGCTCCCTCAAATGCACCCCAGGGAGCCCTGGGAAGCATCTGGATACATGCAGTGCATCTTCCCTCAGCATCAGTTTTAATCAAAGGACCAAGGAGAAAAAGTTAAATAATTTGGAACAAAATGGAAAGTGTCTATTTTCTTTTTCTTTTTCTTTATGAGACGGAGTCTCGCACTGTCGCCCAGGCTGGAGGGCCGTGGCACAATCTCCGCTCACTGCAACCTCCGCCTCACCGGTTCAAGCAACTCTTATGCCTCGGCCTCCCAAGTAGCTTGGATTACAGGTGCTCGAAACCACGCCTGGCTAATTTTTTGTGTCTTTAGTAGAGATGGGGTTTCACCACATTCGCCAGGCTGGTCTGGAACTCCTGACCTCATGATCCGCCCGCCTCTGCCTTCCAAAGTGCTGGAATTACAGGCGTGAGCCACCACGCAGGCCGGAAAACATCTATTTTCTATCCCCACGCTAATTTCACATAGATTTGGAGGGTAGTCACTGGCAGGCTCCAAATGGCTCCAACTTACACCAGACTCCAGCTCCCACGTGGGAGGCACACCTCAGTGCCCTGGGAGGTGGCCCAGCACAGTGCGTGTGGGAGGAGGGTGGGGACTCAGGGGATGGCTTTGAAGCCCGGCTCTCCAATCACTAGCCATGTGACCTTAACCCTCCTTGTCTGCTTCCTCATCTGTGAAAGGGGCAGTAACATGAGTCCCTGCCTCTCGATGTGAGCAAGGAGTCAGGCAGCTAAATGTGCAGGGAAGGCTTCATGGCCATGCGGTGACCATCGGCATGGGGAGGAATGGCCAACAGCTCCTTTTGCAAATGAAGAGGCTGAGTGCCCCAGAGGGAGAGTGACCTGCCCAAAAACCAGGTCTCCTGACTCCTTCTCCCTCTCTTTCTCACCCTCATGCAGCCTGTGCCTCAGTTTCCTATCAGTGAAATGAAGGTAAAATCAGGGAATGGGATGGGGTTTTTTTTCTTTTTTCTTTTTTAAGAGATGGGGTTTCTCTGTGTTGTCCAGGCTGGTCTCAAACTCCTGACCTCAGGTGATCTGCCCACTTCGGCCTCTCAAAGTGCTGGGATTACAGGCGTGAGCCATCTCGCCCGGCCTGAGACGGGTTTTTTTTAATGTGGTGAAAGATCCTGCCAGGCACCTCCAGGACCTGAGTTCTTTGCTCTCATCTCTTTAATCGAAGCCACCTTTATTTAAACACATGATCTACAGTGTGCCCTTGAGCGGCTCAGCCCAGAACCAGCTTATTAGGCAGATGGCAGGATGTGCCAGGCATAGTTTAAGTCAAGTAAGTGTCAATGACTCAGCCAGGCGCGGTGGCTCACGCCTGTAATCCCAGCTTTTAGGGAGGCTGAGGTGGGCGGATCACCTGAGGTCAGGAGTTTGAGACCAGCCTGGCCAACAGGGTGAAACCCCGCCTCTACTAAAAATACGAAAATTAGCTGAATGTGGTGGCAGGTGCCTGTAATCCCAGCTACTAGGGAGGCTGAGGCATGAGAATCGCTTGACCCTGGGAGGCAGAGTTTGCAGTGAGCCGAGCTCATGCCATTGCACTCCAGCCTGGGTGACAAGAGCTGAAACTCTGTTTAAAAAAAAAAAAAAGTTTCAATGACCCAATGATGTTATCCAAGTAAATTGCCACCACCTGCGTCAGGTACGCCATGGACTTTTCCACCTGTAACTCACAAGCGAAGTATCCCTAGCCTGTGGGTGCCAAGCCCTTCCCGGTTCACCTCCCATCCACGTTCCAGCTCAATGGCCGCCTCCTCCAGCAAGCCCTCCCTAAGCTCCCACAAGTCCTTGGCTTCTCTCCATCACACAGAAGCCAGACTCTGGGACCCTGAGGGCAGGGACCAGGCAGCTGACTGTCCACAGAATTAGCTGGGTTCAAGGCCCACATCCCATATCCCGCTTTGCCCTACACCCCCCACCACCCCGTGTTGGTTTGGGGAATGGTTAGTCAACGAATCAAATCAGGAGCCCCCTAACAGGATACAGCTGCCACCGGAGAGGCCCACCAAAAGACGTGGACTTCTGACCCGGCGCAGGCTTGTGCTGAGTTCTCAGCTGGACAAATGTCAACACCGCATTTCACAGGCCAGCGAGGGACGGCACAGAGCTCTCTGGAATCCACACAGCCTCTTCCACAAAACCCCTAAGTCGGTGGCCAAGGCGCTGTCCCCACCCCGACAAACAATCCCACCCTCCTGTCCCCGGGCGGACTGCGTGGTTCCTTCTCTGAGGCCTTCACACTCCTCCCGACGCAGCCGGGAAATTTCCAAGCTAGGGTGTCGCAGAGCCCCCACGGATTCTCAGGAGGCCCCCCAGGATTGAGGGACAGGGAAAGGCAGGGCCTCCCCGCCTCACTGGCGACCTCCAAGGCTGCTAGTGGCTCGGTTTAAAGTTTGTGCTTTTAACTCCTGAGGGTTCCAGCCCTGGTGTCGAACCGCCCAGACTCCCAGGCCCTGAGTTTGAATCAGCGCAGCGCCTGCCCCGCCTCTGTTTTCTCATTTGTGAGACCGGAATGACCCCACTTACCTCTTAGGTTTGGTGTGAGGGAGCTTGCGGGAGGCAGGGACCGGGGGGGGGGGGGGGGGGCGGGGTGCTGTCCCAGGCACTGACCCGGCCCAACCTGAGACCCCAAAGCAACATTTGAGCTGACACAGTCAGCTTCGCCCCCCAAAAAACGAGCCCCCTCTATCGAAAGCTCACAGCCCTGGGTGTGACCACCTCAGTCAGCCCTCTTACCAGCAACAGAGCTTCATCTCATAACATCCTTAAACTAAAGCACCCATTACAGACATGCAACTTCTCCAATGTACTAGGTCTATAGGCAGCCGAAATTCACCGTTCAACCCCTCACTCAAGCCTGTTCACAAGCCAGAATGTGGCTTCGCCTCTACTAGACCTAGACTAGAAAAGTCTACACCAAAGACCATTTCACAAACCCAAATGTCCGCCTCCATAACCGTAGCTACTCAAAAAGGCCTAATTAAAGTCTACTTTCTTATTTCATCCATTCTAACCCTACTATTAATTATCTAATCTATTACCCCGAGTAATTTCAATTGCAACATAAATACTAACAAATAATGACCACACCAGACCAAAACACAGGCAGAGGCGAGGGCGGGGGAGGCGTGCTGGGTGAGAGGGGACCGGACGGGGCGGGGAGGGAAACCCAGAGGCGGGGAAGAAACGACGTGGAGGAAGAGGGAGTCTGGAATCCACCGGGGACCTGGAAGCTGCGCGCCGGCCTGAGCTCTCCCCGGGGCTCCACGTGGCGTC
Source organism: Cheracebus regulus (assembly GCA_963574635.1). Taxonomy (NCBI): domain Eukaryota; kingdom Metazoa; phylum Chordata; class Mammalia; order Primates; family Pitheciidae; genus Cheracebus; species Cheracebus regulus. The sequence goes on along the minus strand of CAUYQU010046482.1, from coordinate 50,985 downwards.
GCGCCCGCCTGGGCGTCCCCAACCCGGCCAAGGGCCCCTCGCCCCCGCGCACGCCCCGGGAGCCCCCGTGGCGCCCCCACCCGGGGCACAGCTCCCTCCCTGCGCGCTCCCTCCCGCGGGCGCCCGCCTTACCCGGCCACGGACCCGCCGGCCCCACCTGCGTGCCGGGTCCTCTGCTCGCCTGGCCCCTCCCCGGACGTGGATCCCTGACAGGCCCCGCCCCTCCGCCCGGGCTACCTGGCGGGAGCGCTGTCCCAGGTGCAAGAGCTGACCCTGGGTCCACCTGGGTGTGTGTAGGGGTAACAGGGCGGGGTCCGGCGGAGCACGCGCGCTCCGGAGCCCCTCGCAAGGCGCACCCTGGGAGCCCCGATTCCCGCCTGGGCTGCGTCCACCTCCCACAAGGCACCCCTGTCTGGAGCGGGCACTTTCTTGCTGGTCCATTTCCTCATTTTTTTATTTTTTATTTTTATTTTATTTATTTTTTTTTTGAGACGGAGTTTCTCTCTTGTTGCCCAGGCTGACGTGTAATGGCACCTCGGCTCACTGCAACCTCCATCTCCCGGGTTCAAGTGATTCTCCTGCCTCAGCCTCCCGAGTAGCTGGGATTACAGGCATGTGCCACCCACCACTGCTGGCTAATTTTGTATATTTAGTAGAGACAGGATTTCTCCATGTTGGTCAGGCTGGTCTCAAACTCCTGACCTCAGGTGATCCACCCGCCTTGGCCCCACAAAGTGCTGGGGTGACAGGCATGAGCCACCAAGCCCGGCAGAATGCTTTTCTTTTGGGTGTATACCCACTAGTGGGATTGCTGAGTTGAATGGTAGTTCTATTTTACATTCTTTGAGAACCCTCCAAACTGCTTTTCACAGTGGCTGAACTAATTTACATTCCCATCAACCTTGTGTAAGTATTCCCCTTTCTCGGCAGCCTCGCCAATATCTATTATTTTTTGACTTATTAATAACAGCCATTCTGTCCAAAATCAAGAAGCTGGCAGAAAAAAATAATAATAGCCATTCTGACTGGTGTGAGATGGTTTCTCCTTGTGGTTTCGCTTTGCATTTCTCGGATGATTAGTGATGTCGAGCATTTTTTCATGTTTGTTGCCTGCTTGTATGCTTGTATGCCTTCTTTAGAGAAGTGCCTGTTCATGTCCTTTTTCCTTTTTTTTTTTTTTTTTTTTTTTGAGGCAGAGTCTTGCTCTGTTGCCCAGGCTGTGCAGTGGTGCCTTCTTGGCTCACTACAACCTCCGCCCTCGGGTTCAAGCGATTCTCCTGCTCAGCCTCCCAAGCAGGTGGGATTACAGGCACATGGAACCACACTCAGATAATTTTTGTACTTTTAGTAGAGATGGGGTTCACCATGTTGACCAGGCTGGCCTCAAACTTCTGACCTCAAGGATCCACCCGCCTCGGTCTCCCAAAGTGCTGGGATTACAGATGTCAGCCACCTCACCCAGCCCCTTGCCCACTTTTGAATAGGATTATTTTATTCTTGTTGATTTAAGTTTCTTATTGATTCTGAATATTAGTCTTTTGTCAGATGCATAGATTGCAACTGTTTTCTCTCATTCTATAGATTGTCTGTTTACTCTGTTGATAGTTTATTTTGTTTTGCAAAGACTCTTTAGAACAATTTTTTTTTTTTTTTTGAGATGGAATTTTGCTCTTGTTACCCAGGCTGGAGTGCAATGGTGCTATCTCGGCTCACGCAACCTCCGCCTCCTGGGTTCAAGTGATTCTCCTGCCTAAGCCTCTCAAGTAGCTGGGATTGCAGGCACCTGCCAACATGCTTGGCTAATTTTGTATTTTTAGTAGAGAATGGGTTTCACCCTGTGGTCCAGGCTGGTCTTGAACTCCTGACCTCAGGCAATGTACACCTCGGCCTCCCAAAGTGCTGGGATTACAGGTGTGAGCCACCGCGCCCCACCAATTTATGTTATTTAAATGTAAATTCTTGGTAAACAACTTAGGAACTGCCTCTTTTCCTTTAAAAACCTACTTCTAACTGTTGCTAATCACAGTGCATATTCAGGGAAAGTTAAATGTATACTCCCAGGTTGCAGTCCTCAAACTTGACCCAAATGTACTGTTTTTTTTTTTTTTTTGAAACTAAGTTTTGCTGTTGTTGTCCAGGCTGGAGTGCAGTGGTGCAATTTCAGCTCACTACAACCTCCTCCTCCCGGGTTCAAGCGATTCTCCTGCCTTGGCCTCCCCAGTAGCTGTGATTACAGGCACCTGCCACCACACCCGGCTAATTTTTGTATTTTGACTACAGACAGTGTTTCACCATGTTGGTCAGGCTGGTCTCCAAGTCCTGACCTCAGTGATCCACCTGCTTTGGCTTCCCAAAGTGCTGGGATTCCTGGCGTGAGCCACCGGCGTGAGCCGTCGTGCCAGGTCCCCAAATATACTCTTACTTATATTAATTTTGCCTCAATTTTTTTCTTTAGTCAGCGACTCCCTGCCACAGTGATTATTTCAGGTTCTGGAAGGAACTGTGCCTGTGCCAATCAACACAGGCCTTCCTCCAGCCACAGTGAGCAGTTCAGGCCAGAGTAACTGGACTTGGCCCGGATGGCTGGGCCTTATCTTGCCCTCTCCTTCTCTCTCCTCCAGCCCTGATGACAAAGCCTGACGCATGGGGAGTGCTGGTGTTGGGGATAAAAAAAAGATCTCTTTGGCCGGGCGAGGTGGCTCATACCTGTAATCCCAGCATTTGGGAGGCCAAGGAGGGCGGATCAGTAGGTCAGGAGTTCAAGACCAGCCTGGCCAACATGGTGAAACCCCATCTCTACTAAAAATAAAACAATTGCTGGGCATTGTGGCGCACACCTGTAGTCTCAGCTACTTGGAGGCTGAGGCAGGAGAATCACTTGAACCCAAGAGGCAGAGGTTGCAGTGAGCCAAGATCGTGCCATTGAACTCCAGCCTGGGCAGCAAGAGGGAAACTCTGTCTCAAAAAAAAAAAAAAAAAAAAAAATGGTATTTTCCTCACCCATGGCTGGGTTCATGGCTGAGGTCTCTGTAACGCAAGACAGATTTACAAGAGAAAAACCTACTCACGTGTTTAATTTTAAGTTTTATGTGACACAGGAATCTTCATAAGGAAATGAAGGCCCAAAGCAACAGGCCAATGTGTGTTTTTATGCTTTGGTTTGATGAAGACTGGACAGTTGTGGAGTCTGATTAGAGGATGTATTAGTCCGTTCTCATGCTGCTGATAAGACATACCGGAGGTGGGTGCGGTGGCTCAGACCTGTAATCCCAGCACTTTGGGAGGCTGAGGCGGGCGGATCACCTGAGTTCAGGAGTTCGAGACCAGCCTGGCCAATGTGGAGAAATCCCGACTCTACTAAAAATACAAAAATTAGCCAGGAGTGGTGGTGCACGCCAGTAATGCTGGCTACGCGGGAGACTTTAACAGGAGACTCTTTTGAAACTGGTAGGCGGAGGTCGCAGTGAGCCGAGATCGCACCATTGCACTCCAGCCTGAGCCACAAGAGCAAAACTCCGTCTCAAAAAAAAAAAAAAAAAAAAAAACAGACATACCCAAGACTGCATCATTTACAAAGGAAAGAGGTTTAATGAACTCAGAGTTCCACATGGCTGGGGAGGCCTCATAATCATGGCAGTAGATGAAGGAAAAGCAAATGGACATCTTATATGGTGGGCAACAAAGAGACAATGAGAACCAAGTAAAAAGGGCTTTAAAAACCCATCGGATCTTGGCCAGGTGCGGTGGCTCATGCCTGTAATCCCAGCACTTTGGGAGACCGAGGCGGGTGGATCACCTGAGGTCAGGTGTTTGAGACTAGCCTGGCCAACATGGTGAAACCCCGTCTCTACTAAGAGGTGGGAACCTGTAATCCCAGCTACTGGGAAGGCTGAGGCAAGAGAATCCCAGCTTCTACGCAGTCTGAGGCAGGCACAAGGGGTGGATTATCTATGAGTTTTCCGGGAAATGGGTGGGCGATTCCTGGAACTGAGGAGTCCACCCCTTTTTAGACCATGTAGGGTAACTTCCTGATGTTGCTATGGCATTTGTAAACTGTCAGGCCACTGATGGGAGTGTCTCTTAGCATGCCAATGTGTTATAATTAGCATATAATGAGTAGTAGGGGGGACCAGAGGTCACTTTCATGGCCATCTTGGTTTTGGTGGGATTTGGCCAGCTGCTTTACCGCATGCTATTTTGTCTTTTATTTTTTTCTGAAACAGAGTCTTGCTCTGTTGCTCAGGCTGGAGTGCAAAGGCGCAATCTTCGCTTACCCAACCTCCACCTCCTGCTCCGAGGTTCAAGCGATTCTCCTGCCTCAGACTCTCGAGTAGTTGGGATTACAGGCATGAGCCACCACACCTGGCTAATTTTGTATTTTTTAGTTGTTGGTCAGGTTGGTCTCAAACTCTCGACCTCAGGTAATCTGCCCGCCTCGGCCTCCCAAAGGGCTAGAATGACAGGCGTGAGCCACTGAGCCCGGCCGATGCTGTCTAACTTCTAAGGAACGTAGATATCTTAGCCTCCAGGCAGATTAGAAATGCAGCCTATTTCTAGGTCAAATGTCAGGTCTCCCTATGCAAGCCTGGAGCCTGAAAGTCTGAAGTCCTGCTTGCGCAGGTCATCTCCCACCCGCTGCCTTTGTTCACCATTGTCCCTAATCGCCCAGTGGTGCTTCCCTGACAAGCCCCTCACCCAACCCTGCCATCTGAACTGTTCTTATGATAATGTGAATACCTCTCACCCATCCTGCCATCTGAACTGCTGTTCCGCCTCACTCCCACCTGCCATTGTAACTGAACTTGTGGTCATGTATACTCCTTGCCCCTACCGCCCACCGCTGTAACTGGTCTTACCCTGCGACACCCCCACCCACCAAAAAAAAACTACCCCAAGGCTGCGCGTGGTGACTCACGCCTGTAATCCAAGCACTTTGGAGGCCAAGGCGGGAGGATCACCTGAGGTCAGGAGTTCAAGACCAGCCTGACCAACATGGTGAAACCCCGTCTTTAAAAAAAAAAAAAAAAAACTACCCCAAGCTATAAAGCCAATTCCCACTTTACCCCCTTTGCCTGTCCTTTCTCGGATTCAGCCACTTGCACCCAAGTGAGAAATAAAACAGCCTTCTTGCCCACACAAAGCCGGTTTGGAAGATCTCTTCATTAATGCATTTAGTATTCAGTACTATTGGACACGAATAACATCAAACACTTCACTACTCTCAAAACAAGACAAGGAAGTCACAATGTCTTATTCCAGCACTGTACACACACTTGATGGCTTTCATCTGGCACTTGGTGCAGGGTTCTCTTTTCCTCTTGTGGAATGTAAACCTCTTTTGTATTACCAGTATAAGATCAGGCCCTCGTGAAAGGGACAGTTTGCAGGGTTTCTGTTTTAAAAAGCGACTTTGGACTGGAGTAAGGGAAAACACCCCCCAGTCGGTCTACGGCTGGCAGAATAATTTCACAATATTAAGAGATGTCAGGGGGAATATACCACCCTCCTTGCATTTGTGTTTTGTGAAAATCTCATACAAATTTCACAACCATAGCTTAGCGATATGAAAATACATACAATAAAGCAACAATACTGAATGATTGTGTGGCAAAGAATGCAGGTGTGTTCTGCCACTCATAATCAAAGGAGAAAGAAACATAAAAGCACTCTACAACCCGGACTGGCTCCCTTTTCAAGTTCTTTCTTCTGTTTTTCCCCAAGCACGGTTTAATCAGTAATCAGCCAGTTAGCCATTTCCTTTTGTTCCTATCACAATAACTCTTTGCATTTCAAATGCAATAGAAAAGAAAGAAGAATCATGTGAAATAAAGGAATTACATCTGAATGGTATTATTCTCAGCTTTATTAAATTTGCTCTTACAAATGTTTATGAAGTCGGAGAGTTGGTTCTCCCCCAAGCAGCAAATTCCACATTAATAAGCGCTGGGGGATGGAGAATTTCAAGGAGGAGGGAATAAAAGATCTGTGTCCGAGGTTTTCGGCTTCACATTTGTGTTCTTCCAAATTGTGTTCTTCCAAATTAACTCAGCCTGCCAGCTGCTGAGTTAAAAGACTCGGCCTGCTTTTAACCTTATTAAAGCCATGAAGTCAACATTACCCCCTGCCCCTTGCATCTGGGTGTATGACCACCGGGTTAGGGCAAAAGGGGCATAGAAGATTATCTTCTAACCTTCTCCCTTTATGGGCCAGGATCCTGGGAGCCAGTCGATTACAGGGCTTGCTTTCTCCCTGTGTATCCAGGCCCAGAACTCCAGGCAGGTTCCCTGATGCAAAGTCCTTTGAACTGACAGCACCGTGGGCTACACCATAGTTAAGCCATGGTGAGCCCTGTGACCTGCATGTACGCCTCCAGATGGTCTCCCAGAGCCAGAAAGTCTGAAGTAACAGGAAAACCGCAAAAGAAGAAGCATAGCTAGCTCCTGCAGTGCCCGATTAACCAACCCTGTGATAATCTGCCATCGTTCCTGCCTCTACTGATAAGCCAATCTTGTGACACTGGACCCTGTGACAACCCCCCCCCCCAGCTTGAAAAAAACCACTGCACTGTAACTGTCCACTGCCTACCCTGAACCTATAAAACCAGCTCCTATCCCACCACCCTCCCTGACTCTCTTTTCAGACTCAGCCTGCTTGCACCCAAGCGAATAAACAGCCTTCTTGCTCACACAAAGCCTGCTTAGGTGGTCCCTTCATTCAGAATGCACTTAACACCTGACCCCTGCCGGTCTATACCGTGCCCTGGTCCCGTGTCAAAGTAAATGCAATGTGTGGTTAGTACCACCTGCAAACTGAAGATGCCTACATTCTCCACTGTGTTTTCCGGGATCTTTGGGGCTAATAATGAAAACCCTTCTGATTTGCCACTGAGGAGGCCATGCTCCTGCTCCTCTGGTTGACAGCAGGGTGGACGCTGATCTCATGCACCGACCTCCCCACCCCTCACGTGCCTTTGCCATATTGGCACTCCCGACCTTACAGACATCTCACAGCCCCAAGATGGCCTGACAACAGGTTTACCCAGCCCCTTTGCCACCAGGGCCCAGATAGTACAGGCTGCCCCATTGTGATGTCCACCCTAAGACAGGAGGCTGCCCTAGAATTCATAACCCTGGAGAGAGTGGCTCCAGCAATGCCCAGCTTGGGTGGCGAGAGAGGACACAGTGGCTACAAAGTGAAGTGACTGGGACACAGTGGGCATTGGTGCTGGTGGCAGTTGGGTTTGGTCCAGTGTAACGGGCATCTCTGTGTCAGGGGGAGCATCTGTGCAGTGGGGACATCCGTATGTGATGGAGCCTCTCTGTGTGTGGGGAGCAGCTGTGCAATGAGATTATCTGTGCAGTGGAAGCATCCCTGTGTGATAGGAGCCTCTCAGTGTGTGAGGAGCAGCCATGCAATGGGAGCAGCTGTGCAGCAGGAGCTTCCCCATAGGATGGGTGCCTATGTGTGTGTGGTGGGGGCATCTGTGTAGCGGGATCATCCCTCTATGATGGGCACCTGTGTGTGGGGAGCCTCTGTGCATTGGGAGTATCCTCATATGATGGACGCTTCTCTGTGTGTGGGGAGCAACTGTGCAGCAGGAGCATCCCCAAATGATGGGCATCTGTGCAACAGGAGCATCCTGGTATGATGGGCTCTTCTCTGTATGATGGGAGCATCTGTGTGGTGGGAGCATCCCCATAGGATAGAATCTCTCTGTGCGGTGGGAAAATCTGTGCCGCGGGAGCACCCCCACAGGATGGGGCCTCTCTGTGCGGTGGGAGAATCTGTGCCGCAGGAGCACCCCCACAGGATGGGGCCTCTTTGTGTGATGGGAGAATCTGTGCTGCGGGAGCACCCCCGCAGGGTGGGGCCTCTCTGTAAGGTGGGAGTATCTGTGCTGCGGGAGCATCCCCACAGGATGGAGCCCTCTGTGGGAGTATCTGTGCCGTAGGAGCATTCCCTGTGCAGTGGCTGCAGTGCTGGTTTTCCCATCAGGCCCACCATCGTGTAAGGTGATTTGGGACACTATTCCTGGAAGTGGGCCTGGGTCTCCCACCTCCTGACAGCCCTAGGAGCCGGCGACATTCTGTAATAACCTCCTTCCCTGCATAATCATCCGCGTCTGCCTCGGCTGCTTACAACTAAGAGCCTGCCTGATCCCGTGTCCCCGTATTTCATGGCCCCCTGGCCTCCTCCCTGCCAAGCCCAGGCTGACATGAATCCCCGCAGTGAGAAGAGAAATGTCAGCATGAGAAATTCCTCTCGCAGATGCTGTCGATGAGAGTTTACATTTTTATAGCTTTTTGCAGCCTGTGAGAGCAGTTCTGAGCTCTCTGCAAACACATCAGTCAATGAGGGGAAGGGTTCTGGGGGTAAAAATCATCCGTTTATTATTAAGCCATTATCACCTTCAGGTCAAAAACCATTAAGTACGCGTCTGCCCGATGCTTGTCATCTGCGCAGAGCTCCTTTGTCAGAGATGTCTGGTGTCTGGAGTTTACAATCCAAGAGCCCTGCTCTGCATGTGAGTCCACAGGGCACAGACAGGCAAAGAAACAGCACGGGTCACTTCATAGCTGGGAAGATCCTGACTAGAGACGGGACCACTGAGGACAGGGTGACCTGCCCAGTATCACACGTGCTCAATTTAGGATCAGACCCTGGTGGACGTGGCTTTGCCCATGAAGGGTGTATTACATGCATAAATACATACAAGGAAATAGCCCATGTTAGCCTTCCCCCGACTCAAGCATTACATGATTAGTCTAGAGTACTGGGAAAGAGGAGTGTGGCATCCAGTCAAGCCTGGTTGTGCTGAGCAACAAGCATCTCTCAATCACAGGGCCTTCCGCAGCCACCATAGCCACTTTTTTTTTTTTTTTTTTTTTTTTAATTTTAGACATAGTCTTGCTCTGTTGCCCAGGCTGGAGTGCAGGCTCACTGCAACTTCCATCTCCCTGGTTCAAGCAATTCTGCCTCAGCCTCCTGAGTAGGGATTAAAGGTGAGCACCACTATGTACGGCTAATTTTTGTATTTTTAGTAGAGACGGGGTTTCACCATGTTGGTCAGGCTGGTCTCGAACTGCTGACCTCGTGATCTGCCCAACTCGGCCTCTCAAAGTGCTGGGATTACAGGTGTGAGCCACTGCGCCCGGTCTATAGCCGTACTTCCTATCCATGCTGTGGGTCTGCCTGCTGGAGCAGGCTTGCCTGGGACACTGCCAACCGCTGTGGCAGAGCGGGGACAGTCCTGGAGGGCCTGTGCAGGGCTACAAAATGCTCCGGCTCTGAAGCGCCCCATCACTTCTGCTTAGGGCTGGTCACATCAGCACCCCCAACTACACAAGGGCCAGGAAGAGCACCACGATTCTCAGGGGCTCACCTCCAGTCTGTGCCAGTCGCATCCCTGGCAGAGGCTCCTGTGCCCCAGCAGCCTCCCCACTCCTCCCAGCATTTCTGAGGCTACTGCCTGCTTTACCCTGGAGTTGGGGACCATGGTCCCCCTGCTGGAGTGCTGTGTCCCTCCACTCGTCTCAGCAGAGGGGCCTGGACCAGCAGTCCACGCTTCCTAAGGAAAGCAGCTGCAAGGAACTGCCGTGGTGTCATCTTGGCTCACTGCCACCGCTGCCTTTTCCTCTCTCCTTTCGTTTTCTTTCTCCTTCCCCCCTTCCGCCCCCTCCCTTCCTTCTCTCCTCTTCCTTTCTTACCTTCCCCTTCCCTTTCCTTTCTTCCCTACCTCCCTCTTTTCCTTCCTTATTAAAAAATTTAGCCAGGTGTGGTGGCATGTGTCTGTAGTCCCAACTACTCTAGAGGCTGAGGTTGGAGGATCACTTGAGTCTAGGAGGTTGAGGGCTGCAGTGAGCTGATTACTCCACCGCACTGCGGCCTGGGGCGGTGATTAAGCCACCGCACTGCGGCCTGGGGCGGTCATTACACCACCGCACTGCGGCCTGGGGCTGTGATTACGTCACCGCACTGTGGCCTGGGGCGGAGATTATGCCACCAAACTGCGGCCTGGGGCTGTGATTATGCCACCGCACTGCAGCCTGTGCAATAGAGCAAGACACTGTCCCTGCCAGGAGAAAAAAAAAAAAGTTGGCCTATAATGAAGACTTCTGGGTCTATACCCCAAAGAACTGAAAGCAGGATCTCAAAGAGGTATTTGCACACCTGTGTTCATAGCAGCGTTCTTCACAACAGCCAAAAGGTGGGTCAGTGTGTCCCTCCTTCCTTCCTTCCCTCCCGTCCTCCTCCCCTCTCTTCACCTCCCCTCTCCTTTCCCCTTCTTGTCTGTTTATTGTGCTAAAACACATATGATAAAGTGTGCAGTTTAGTAAAGAACATTCGTATCGTCGTTGAACTAATCTCCAGAACTCCATCTAAAACTAAACTCAAATCCCATCGACAGCTCCCTAAATCCCCTCCCCCAGGGCCTGGCAACCAGCACTCTACTTTCTGTCCCCGTGGCTTTGCCTGCTCTGAACACTTCACAGGAACGGAATCAACCAGCACGTGGTCTCACGCTTCTGGCTTCCTTCACTTCGCATCAGGGTTTTAAGTCTTAATGTTGTAGCATGTATCCGGATTCCATTTTTTTTGAGGCTGGAGAATATTCCCTTGTCTGGATGACCACGGCGCTTATCCATTCAGCTGATGCCAGGTGCTTGGTGGCTTCCACCCTTTGGCTGTTGTGAGGAAGACTGCTACGAACACGGGTGTTCAAGTATCTCTTCCAGATCCTACTTTCGATTCTTTTGGGTATAGACCCAGAAGTCTTAATTATAGACCAACTTTTGCCTTTGGGCGGGGGGGAGGGGGTCAGGGTCTCGTTCTGTTAGCCAGGCTGCAGTGCAGTGGCGTGATCACAGCTCACTGCAGCGGCGTGATCACAGCTCACTGCAGCCTCAACCTCCCAGACTCAAGTGATCCTTCCACCTCAGCCTCGAGTATTTGGGACTACAGGCATGTGCCACCACCTGGCTAATTTTTAAAATAGTTTTTATAGAAGAGTTTCACCCTGTTGCCCAGGCTGTTTTCCAACTCCTGAGCTCAAGCCATCCACCCACCTTGCCCTCTCAAAGTGCTAGGTTTACAGGTGCAAGCCATCGCGCCTAGCTGTAAGCTATTTCTTTCTTTCTTTCTTTTTTTTTTTGAGACAGAGTCTCGCTCTGTCACCCAGGCTGGACTGCAGTAGCGTGATCTTGGCTCAGTGCCACCTCTGCCTCTCGGGTTCAAGGGATTCTCCTGTCTCAGCCTCCCAAGCAGCTGGGATTACAGGCACAAGCCACCACTCCTGGCTAATTTTTGTATTTTTAGTAGAGACGGGGTTTCACCATGTTGGCTGGGCTGGTCTTGAACTCCTGACCTAGTGATCCCCCTGCCTCGGCCTCCCAAAGTGCTGGGATTACAGGTGTGAGCCATAAGCTATTACTTTCTTTCTTTCTTTTTTTTAAAGATGGGGTTTCACCCTGATGGCCAGGCTGGTCTTGAACTCCTGACTTCAGGTGATCCACCCACCTTGGCCTCCCAAAGTGCTAGAATTACCGGCGTGAGCCACCATGCCTGGCCTAAGCTATTACTTTCATGGTCAAATGGAAAATGACAAATGGGCCCATGGTTTTGAGGGCACCCCTCTGGCACACCATGTTTCCTAGTCTCTCTTCTTCTGGAGGGGCTTTGGCTGTGGGCATCTCCACCTTTAGGGCTCCCTCTCTTCCTCTCCCCAGGGCCAGCACATGCAGAGAACACGTTTGCCCCCACCTCATGATTCCTGGGCCACAGTCCACCCAGCAGAACCTCCCTGAAACGGAGCTAGTCCTTCTGGTGATGAACATCATGCGATGAAACGTGGGTGCTTGAGAGGGCACCCGGGGTGGGCATCAGCACTCCAATTCACCCGCCTCTGAGGTCTCCTGCCAGGGCTTAGCTGCTGTGTAGTGTGCACCTGCACACATATTCATTCATACACACACACACACACACACACACACACACACACACACACACACACACACACACACACACAAATCTGAGCTCTCAGCTGGGTGCAGTCAGGGTCACTGGGAAGCCTGCTGTGACCCACCCCTAAGTGCCACCTCCCCCACCCCCAAACCTTTCACGGTCGGGGTGAGGCTCACAGGTCCCAGCAGGCCCATGGACCCAAGGCAGGGCTGAAATGCAGATTCAGGGTCAGCAGATGGGGCCTGGGCCCAGAGATGGTGCATTTGAGAGGTAAGGGGTAGAGCATTCATGACAATCCTGTGCAGAATTTACAGCAAACACACAAAAGTTGGAAACTATAAAGCAGTTTCTAGAACCCCAGCCCTGGAGTTGCAGAGGAAACGACCCCACGGGAGATGCCCCTGGGGATGCTGATGGTAGACCAGTCACTAAGAAATGAAACAGTGATTTCACTCCTTTAACAAACCTTAGGTGTGGGAGGCACAGCAGCAAGTGTTAAGAAGCCACGTCTGCTCATTTCTGCTATCAACATAATTTCACCAAGTCCCAACTTTGTGACAGGGCGCAGCTCTCCAGGAGGACACCTTGAAGGCCAAACAGGATGGGAGCGTGGAGTGCACGGTCCCCCACGTCTCTTCCCTGAGTCACTCTATTCCTTAAATGATAAAGAAGGGCTGGACACTGGCTCATGCCTATAATCCCAGCACTTTGGGAGGTTGAAGCAAGTGGATCACCTGAGGTCAGGGGTTCGAGACCAGCCTGGCCAACACAGCAAAACCCCGTGTCTTCTAAAAATACAAAAATTAGCTGGGCGTGGTGGCACATGCCTACAGTACCAGCTACTCGGGAGGCTGAGGCAGAATTGCTCGAACCCAGGAGACAGAGGTTGCAGTGAGGCGAGATTCCACCACTGCACTCCGCCTGGGTGACACAGTGAGACTCTGTCTCAAAAAAAAAAAAAAGAAAAAGACAAAAAAAGATAAATAAGGCTGGATGCAGTATAATCCCAGCATTTTGGGAGGCTTTGGACTCAAGAAAGAGGATCACTTGAGCCTAGGAGTTTGTGTCCAGCCTGGGCAACATAGGGAGAGTCTGTCTGTACAAAATAAACAAATTAGGCCGGCTTTGATGGCACACGCCTGTGGTCCCAGCTACCTGGGGGGCTGAGGTGGGAGGATCATTCATGTCTGGGAGGTCAAGTCTGCAGCGAGCTGTGATCACACGACTGCCCTCCCAGCCTGGGCAACAGAATGAGACCCTGTCTCAAAACAAAACAAAATAAAAAATAACCCCTGTCCTTGCCTTTTCCTACACAGAATGTCTGATGGGGTTAGTGACTGCATTTCGTTTTTGAGACAGAGTTTCATTCTTGTCACCTAGGCTGGAGTGCAGTTGTGCCATCTTGGCTCACTGCAACTTCCGCTTTCCGGGTTCAAGCGATTCTCCAGCCTCAGCCTCTTGAGTAGCTGGTATTACAGGTGCGCAAAACAATGCCAGGCTCATTTTTTTTTTTTTTAGTAGAGACAGGGTTTTACCATGTTGGCAAGGGTGGTCTTGAACTCCTGACTTCAGGCAATCCACCCACCTCAGCCTCCCAAAGTGTTGGCATTACAGGCGTGAGCCACCATGCCTGGACTTCATTGATAGTTTACCAATTTATAAGATGTCTGAATACAGATCACCTCAGACATCTTTGGGAACAGGGCTGGGTCTAACACACACACACACACACACACACACACACACACACACACTTGGCCTCCTGGTGGGCTGCTGCTTTCTGGGGGTGGGAGTGCAGCCTCCTCATCTCCTTGGGACCCCCACTGAGACCCCTGAACTCTGCAAGGCCCAGGCCCAGCACCCACCCTCCTGGGCTGCAGCCCCTCATCTGTGGGTGGGGACGCTGCCGGCTGCTGTCCAGGGGCCTCCCCTCCTGCCCCCAAGAGCTCAGGGACTACCTTTCCCTGGGCCCAAGTGCCAGCCTGCAGAGGCCACCAGTCCCTGAGCCACCCCAGGCCCGGCAGCATCTAGAGACCAGGGATGCTTGATCCCTCTTAATGGAGCCCCTACCACTCAGCGGGAACAGAGGGTCTACCACCCTCGTGTGGACAGAGCCCAGACAGCAACTCCCTGCCACAGCTTCTGATCTTCTGTCCTTCTGCCTCCACGTGACCTCTGGGAACCTGCTGCTAACAGTCACCCACCACTCCCCACCCCAGGCTCCATGATGGAGCTGGGAGCCAAAGAGGTTGGTTGAGGGATCTCGGCCCCATCAACCTGGCTGAAGGATTCTCAGAGTGGGTTCTGGCTTCCTGTTCGATGCCCACCTGACCCCTAGGCCCAGGTCCTGAGGCTGTTCTTGCCCCCCTATGTGCTCTGCTGAGCCTTGCCTGGGGCAGAGTACCCGTTTCCAGGTAGCTTCAGAGAGCTCCACGGGGTTGGTGTGCACCCATATCACAGATCACAAAACCGAGGCTCAGCAGAGTCAGAAAGCCGGAGCTACCCCGCCCCCACCTCTACGCCTCCCATCCTGAGTTGAAGCAGGGGTGCCTGGACTGCTCCCACCAGAGGGGAAAACTCCTCCATCCAGAAGGCTTTGCCGGCAAACAGCCTGGGCCAGCTGCAGCTGTGACTGAGGGTTAGGGTGATGTCCTCCTGCTCACACCTGGTTCCCCTGCCCTGGGCCTGTTCCTCATTTGCTCAGCACTCCTTCCCCATCCCAAGAGAAAATCAATGCCACGAGAGGCAGGCACTCGGAAGGGTGTGGTGGTGGTGGATGAGCAGGTGAACAGGTGTGGAAAGGCGCCCGCCATTAGAGACCCCCACGGAGGCCACGCTGACCCCATGCTTTAAAAAAGTGGGGTGGCCAGGGAAGCCTGCCCCAGGCTCAGCTCCTCCCTGAAAGTCGGGGCGCCTGCGGGGCTGAGCTGGCCTCTGGCTCTCAGGAACACTTGAGCCCCACTGATGCGGGGACAGGGAGTGGGCCCTGCCTGCTGCGGCTGAGGGGGTACCCTGACCACCTGAGGGCTCGGGGAAAGCCTGTCTGGGGTAGTGAGGCGGCAGTGGTGAGAGCAGGTGTTCGCCCGTCCTTCCCAGGCCAGGTGGCCTCCAGCAGGTCACCGCCACCCCCCAGGCTGCCTGGGTGCTTCTGTAGCATGGGAGGGGCTGGCAGATCCCGCCTCCACCCCTCCTTTTCCTTCCCCCCTCCTTCCCCTGCCCCCACTAGGGGCAAAGTCAGGGCCAGCTCCACTCCCTGACATCCCAGCCCTTCCTTCGTTCATCTCCCGGGTCTCCCATCGTGCAGCAGAAGGGAGGCCTGGATAACAGGCACAGGTCTGCCCCCCACGGAACCTGCGCTCCCTAGGAGGGAGCCAAGCCTGAGGGCGAGCACCCTGAAGGGGTGTCTCCAGGGCAGGAACCGCAGACATGACTGGGTCGACAGTTTTATTCCACCCCCTTCCATCCCTATGGCCACCCCAGGCAGGAGAAGACAAGTGTGCTGGAGTCTAGTCACTCTGGGGTCCCACGTGGGTAGAGCCCACTGGATTCACATTCTCCGTGGGTGGGTGTGGACACCAGAGGGCCGGGGCAGGAGGAGCACAGGAGTAAGGGGCCAACCCCGTCCCGGACCCGGGACCCCAGGTAATGCTGGCTCAGATGCGTGCAACAGACCTGGGCCGAGCAAGGAGGCTGATGGTAGTTCCAACCAAGGCGGGAATACAGTCACCAAGGCCAGGCCAACGGGGCTGGAGGGGCGGGGCAGAGTAAAAAAGTCTCACGCGCACACACACGCCACATGTACACCCCAACACACGGGGCTGTGTCAGTAAAAACTCAAGGCCAGCCGTGAGGCCTCACACGACACTCTGCCGGCCCCCGGGCCCCCCCAAGCCGGACGTGGCAGACCCCCGGCCCCGGCCAAAGTCAATAAAAATCCCTTCCGAATCCGAGTCCACGGACTCCAGGATCTGGTCCACCAGGTTCTCGGGGCTGGAGCCAGGCAGTGGGCTGCGGGTGGGATCCGGGCCCTGCTCGGGAGGCTGGGTCGTGGGGTGCAGTCTGCTGGGGCATGGCCCTGAGTGGGGCACTGGGGAGGACCTGTAGGCTCCGGCGGGGCCCTGGCCGGGCGGGTCAGAGAAGCCCTGGGGATCGGGGCAGGACGTCATCTCGGACACGGAGTGCCTGCGGATGCTGGTGCCGCCGGCGGCCGCGCCCTCCGCCTCGTGCTCCTGCACGGGGTTCAGCAGCGGCGTGTTGTAGCTCTTGGAACGCACCACCGGGTTCTTGGCCAGCACGTCCCCCGAGCGGGAGTGGCGCAGCAGGCGCTTTTCTGGGGAGAGACGTGGGCACCGTCACACTCCAGAGGCCACCTGAGTGTCCCCGCCCGCCTGAGCACCTGCTGCCTGCTGCGCACTTCGTCCTCCGGCAGGGGCAGCTTCGGGGAAGGTCGGACCCACACTGCTTCCAGGGGTGGGGGCCCAGCCCAGCAGGCCCTTGCCAAGCACCCTGACACTAACTCAGGTTCCAGTCTGTATTCTCCATCCAGCCTCAGCCCTGAACACGCAGGATCTCAAGTCAAATGCCTGGCTTTGAACCTGCACCCTGTCAGCGACCTGTGTTTGACCCCGGGTAAGTTATGTAACCCCGTGCCTCAGTTTCCCCACTAATGGAAGTGGAAGGACCCTGGCACCTGCTGGACGCCTGCACTTCCCCAGGCTGGTGCAGCCCCTGCCCCACTAGAGCTGGTGTCCAAGGGGGTGGGGGAGTCAAAAAGCCCACCATAGGGGAGCCAACGGGCCAGGTCGTGGGGCTGTGATGTGGGCAGATGGGGACAGGTCCTCTACCTAAGGTCAAGACGGGGATTCCATCCTGGGGATGTGTGGAACCTGTGGCCGGGCAGTTGTAAACGGGCCTCACTGGCTGTCGTATGGAGGGGAACAGACTGCGGGGGACACAGGCAGACGTGGGGACCTGAAGAGGAGGCCCCTTGGGTCATCTGGGCAGGAGGCAGTGGCGCTGGTGGCCCAGGCCAGGTGTGGGGCAGGGTTCGGGCTCTCATTCAGGATTCTGCAGTTCCAAGAGTGGCCACCAGGTGGCAGGCGGCACACAGGAGCAGCACAGGGGCCTCAAACAAAGGTCTTCAGCAGCCAGGGCACTGCCTGAGCTGAGACATACTGGTGGGTGGGTTTTACACACTGGCCTCGGGCTAGTGTGGAGCAGGTAATGAAGGGACACGGCCGCAGGGACCCAGAGGCCTTCGTCAAGGGAGCAACGTGGCCAGCTGTGCTGGAGTGGCAGCGTCTGGAGGCGGCCCACAGGGCTCAGCCCGCCCACCCCCAGGCCGAGTCCCCCCAGCCCGGGTTCCCTAACACCTACCCCAAGGCTGAGTCCCCTCCAGCCCGGGTTCCCTAACGCCCACCCCCAGGCTGAGTTCCCCCCAGCCCGGGTTCCCTAACGCCCACCCCCAGGCCAAGTCCCCCCAGCCCAGGTTCCCTAACGCCCACCCCCAGGCCGAGTCCCCCCCAGCCCGGGTTCCCTAACGCCCACCCCCAGGCCGAGTCCCACTCAGCCTGGGCTCCCTAACAGAGCCAGGAGTCCTCAGGCATTTGCATGTTCTGAGCACTCTGCCTGGCCAACTTCTGACTTTCAAGACTGCACACAGATGTGGCCTCCTGGGGGATGCAGAGGCTGGTGGGGCTCTCCAGGGTGTGGTCACATCGCCACCCACTGTCACGGGTCCCACATGGCGGGCTGGGGGCTGCAGCGGCTGAGAACTAGTCTGGAGTGAGATCCTGGGTCCGCCACAGCCAGCCGTGGGGCTGCAGTCTGTCCATCTGTTCACAATGGACTGGGTCCGTGGTCACCCCTACCCCAGCCCAAGGCCCAGGCGGACCCCTACCCAGGATGCAGGAGTGGGTAAAGGGCCCCTCACTGGAGTGGAGGCCGCAGGTGCCCAGGTATGGCGACACCACCTTCTGGACCAGCGTCTCCAGGCGCAGGTAGTCCTCAGTCACGCCCCTGGACTCGTGCACCCCCTGCAGGAGAGTGGGGTGGGGGGTGAGGCACCTAAGCCTAGTGGCCCAGGCTCTCAGCCATATGTCCCACCTACCAGACAGCCTGTCCTCTGCCTCCTGCCTCCCCTTGACCCCAGCACCCTGCAGAGGGCCGGAGAAAGCCAACTTATAACAAGAGCTTGCACTCATTAAGAGAGTATAAATGAGTGAATGAATGAATGAAGACGGCAGACCTCGAGGCTGTGGGTGGTTCAGGGACAAGATACCCCCAGGCAGAATTCTTTTTTGAGACGGAGCCCCCCTGTGTTGCCAGGCTGGAGTGCAGTGGAGCAATCTCGGCTCACTGCAGCTCCTCCTCCCGGGTTCAAGCACTTCTCCTGCCTCAGCCTCCCGAGTAGCTGGGAATACAGGTGCGCGCCACCACACCCAGCTAATTTTTTGTACTTTTAATAGAGATGGGGTTTCACCATGTTGGCCAGGATGGTCTTGATCTCTTGACCTCATGATCCGCCCGCCTCGGCCTCCCAAAGTGCTGGGATTACAGGTGTGAGCCATCATGCCCAGCCACACCCAGGTAGAATTCTAAGTGACAATCTGGCCAGCCAGAGGTTCCTGGGATGGGTGTGGGAGGCTACTCCAGGAAGGAGGTCAGCAGAGTTGCCTGAACTTCTGGGTTGGGCAGCTCATACAGGCTCCTATGTCCGGGCCTGTGTTTCAACAAGAAGTGGGCGGGACTCCACAGGGGCCCTCAGTAAGGTCACCCACAATAACGCAGGGGACCTTACGTGTCCGTGGAATTGTCTGCCCATAGGAGCAGTGAGTTGATGGTGAATGACCCTGTCCTCACCTGTCCTGCCAGGGAGGACGTCTTCCACTGTTACACAGACTGGGAAACTGAAGCTGAGACAGCAAAGTCTCTCAAGGGTCCCCGCTTCAACCCAGCCAGGCCTGGCCTACACTCTCTTCACTCCCAGAGGCAGGTGGGGGGCTGTTCCGCCTCCCAGGGCAGCCCCGCCCTGCACAGATCCACACTGGCCACCCCTTCCTTGCTCTGGTTGCCGTGAGTGTCCCAAGTGTCCCCACAAACCCTAACTGATCTTCAAGGAGGCCAGGTGCGGTGGCTCACGCCTATAATCCCAGCACTTTGGAAGGCTTAGGTGGGCGGATCACCTGAGGTCGGGAGTTGGAGACCAGCCTGACCAACGTGGAGAAAACCATCTCTACTAAAAATACAAAATTAGCCAGGCGTGGTGGCCCATGCCTGTCATCTGAGCTACTCGGGAGGCTGAGGCAGGAGAATCGCTTGACCCCGGGAGGCCGATGTTGCAGTGAGCCGAGATCATAACACTGCACTCTAGCCTGGGCAACAAGACAAAAAAAAAAAAAAAAAAAAAAGATCTTCACGGGGATTCAGAACAATAATAGGGCTTTGCACCTGCGAGAGCCAGGCTCCGGCCCTTGTTAGCTACCAGCAAGCAAGGACTCAGTTTCCCCACCTGTAAAATGGGGTGGCCGGTGGTGCCTGCAGGGTCCTGCGACAGTGAGATGAGCTGGCCAACCGTGAAGCATGGTGCTGGGGAGGGCAGTGTGCGGAAACGCCCCGCTTGCGGGGGACGCCGCTGGGGACTGCCACTCCACCATCTGGGGCAGGCACCCTCTCCCCGCCTGCTGTAAGGGGGGCTAACAGCTCTCAGAGTGTCTTCCCCAGAGCGGGGCCCGCTGACGAAAGCCCTCTGGACAGAAACGACAGGGCCACTGTACGTGCATGTGTGTGCCTGTGTACAGTGTGTGTATGTATAGTGTGTATGTGCGTGCACGTGTCGTGTATATAGTGTGCGTGTGTGCACATGTGTAGTGTTTGCATGTGTATAGTGTGTACGTGTGTGTGTGTGCATGTGTGCAGTGTACACATGCATATGTGTAGTGTGTAGTGTGCGTGTGTGTGCAGTGTGCATGTGTATAGTTTGTGCGCATGTGTATAGTGTGCATGTGTGCACATGTGTAGTGTTTGCATGTGTATAGTGTGTACGTGTGCATGTGTGCAGTGTACACATGCACATGTGTAGTGTGGTGTGCGTGTGTGCATAGTGTGCAGTGTGCATGTGTATAGTTTGTGCGCATGTGTATAGTGTGTGCGTGTGCACATGTATGTGTGTACTATGAGCATGTGTGTGTTGGGGTGGGCACAGCCCCAGGCTGGCTGACACAGGGTGTAAAGCCTCAGCCCCGTGACCAGGAGGAAAGGTCTGCGGCTTCTGCTCTCCTGAACCCACAGCTCCGACCGGCTGCTTCCGTCCCTGGCCCTCACAGGCTTCTCCTCTGATTGGACCCTTCCTTAAGTCTGTGCCCCTAACTCCTTGTCTCATGCTCTGGCAGCGGGTAGCTGAGCCCGGTCCCCACCCCAGAGTGCCCAGGCCCAACCCCGTGCCCACTGCACCCACCTGCAGCACGAGCAGCATCTGCACGATGGCGGGGGGCACGCGGGCGTGGGCCCGGGCCAGCGCGTCTTCTAGCTTCACGCTTAGGGTGATGGCATTCCGAAAGTGCAACAGGGCCAGCTGCCGTACTGAAGGCTCCTTGCCCTGTGGACAGAAGGCACCACATCCCACCCCACCCGCTGTGGTGACATGTGTCCTCATCTCCCCTCTCCCAGCCCTGGGACCCCACGGGGGGAAGAGACCTGCCTGCCCTCAGGCCCCCCAACCCCGTTCTCCCCAGATGACCCTGTCCCAAGGATAATGGGTCCCTTCAGTTTCCTCTGGCAGTGAAGGGGTTACTGTCACAGAGCCCTTGCTCTGTGCCTGGCTGCTGGAGGTTTCACAGGGAGGGAGGCCTCCATATCTGTAGCTTGTAGGGGTGGAAACAGGCTCTGAGCAACTCGGGTGGCCCAGGGAGAGCAGCGCAGGGCAGGGCAGGGCAGGTGCGTGCGTCCCCGAGCCTGGCAGCCGCCCTCTTAGAGTGAGACCAGGGTGGGCACAACAGGGGCACTGGGCTCCCTCCCCAGGCTGGGCTGCCCACCTGCACGGGGTAGAAGATGGCCTGTAGCATGGGCAGCACATCACTGAAGAAGAAATCCCAGGTCTCCGCCAGTGAGTCCAGCAGCTTCTGTCCTGTGGGCATGGGGGCCGTCACCGCCGGGCCTGAACTGGCTCCGGAAGACGCCTCAACTCACCCAGGATGGGGTGTCAGAGGATGCAGGAGCAGAGGGTCTGGGCTCAGGCCCCTGGAAGCACCTGCCCAAGGTTGACGTCCAGCTCCACAGCTCAGCAGTTCTGCGGCCCTGGGACCACTGCTTAACCTCAGTTTTCCCGTTTATAAAATGGGGAGGTAATGGGGTCAACCTCCCAGAGCTAAGGGCATGAAATGAGACTAAGGTGCAGAGGGCTTGGCTCAGAGGCTGCTCCTGGCAGTTCCCAGGCCTTTATCACATACCAGTACTGCACAGGTGAGACCTGCACATGTTCGCCCGGCAGGGGTGAGATCCGCACAGGTGAGACCCGCACAGGTGTGCCCGGCAGGGGTGAGACCCATACAGGTGTGCCCGGCAGGGGTGAGACCTGCACAGGTGTGCCCGGCAGGGGCGAGACCCGCACAGGTGCGCCCGGCAGGGGTGAGACCTGCACAGGTGAAACTCGCACAGGTGCGCCCGGCAGGGGCGAGACCCACACAGGGACGCCTGGACGTGTCCTAGTCTCATCAGATCCTCCTAACAACCTGGCTAAGCACTGAGTTCACCTACCCACCGGTCCCCTCCCTCCCTCCCCCACCATGCCTGCCCCTCCAACAAACATTCACAGAGCACTTACTCTGTGCCAGCCCTGACGCTGACTGGGGACCCAAACGGCTGCCCATCCATCACATGGCAGGGAAGCGGGACTCTGAACAGGATCATAAGGGCAGTGGCTAGGAGTGACCGACTCCCACCGAGCAGACAGAGGCTGAGCCTCCGAGAAAAGGGTGCACCACAGTCCGTGGCTGGGAGGACCAGCCCAGCCCAGCCCAGGCTGTCTGTGGGGAGGTCTGGGGAGCCACGGAAACCACTTCCAATAGCAGCACCACGTCCAAGGGAGGAGAGGGTGCAGAGGGTCAAGCCGGGAGGGCTTCCTGCAGGAGGATCCTGCGTGTTCCAAGCTGGCTACAGAAGCTGGGCTTGCCAGACTGAATGTGTGGGGACACATTGCGACAGGTGAACCTCTGAAGAAGGTATGTAGGTAGCAGACACTGGCACGAGCTCTGCAGGCATTTCCACTGGCCCTGGGAGGAACGGTGCCATCCACTGGGCGAGAGAGCCTTGTGGGAGGGGGACAGCTGCCCAAGCTGGCTCTGGGCTCTGGTGGGAGAGGCAGCGTGCAGAACCCTTGGCCTTTCTGCTTGGACTGAGCGGAGCTGGGAGGATGGCTGCTGGGTCTAGGGATGCAGTCCCAGGACATGTCCCCAAGGCCTTTGCTGTCCCCCACAAGCCAGACGAGCAACTGGCGAGAGAGAGCTTGGTGTGGGTGCCTCTGAGAGAATAGGGAAGAGTTGCTAGCCACCTCTCAGGCTGCACCCCCAGCCAGAACTGCTTCGAGGTTTCCATGGGAACTCGGAGGCTCAACAGGGACCTTTGCTTCTTTTCCTCACTCTTTGGGACCTGCCCCCACTCCTGAAAGCCCCCAGGTTCATGTAGGTTCAAGGGCACTAGGAGCAGGACCCAGTCAGGGGCAGCCCCAGGGGCTGAGGGGGCTGGGGGCGAGCTGGACTGGGCCCCATCTTTGGCTCCCAGCCCTCTGCCCTGGGCTGTCCACACATGGCTGAGGGTGACAGGGGCCAGCAGGAATGCCTGGGATGGGCGGATGCTCACCACCCCGCTGAACTGAGCTTGCACACAAAGTCCCTTCAGATCCCCTCTGCTGCAGCAGGAAGAAAGTCGGCTCAGTCCCCAGGCTGGCCTGGGGGTGGCTCTGGGCACTGGCCAGGCCCGCGCTCTGCTGAGTCCAGGCTGTTCTCCAGCCCACGGGGCGGAAATGCTGCGGAAAGCAGATGTTGTAAAACAGAATCCACCCCCAGCCAGAGCCACACGACAACGAGAGGCCAGGAGGGGCAGCCTCATGGCTGGCAGGGCTCTCTGCCTGGGACCATCCTGTGGGGGCCCCCTCTGTGGGGCAGTAGAGTTGGCCAGGGTTAGTCGGAGGCATGGGGCAACCCCAGGAAGTTCCTCCAGGCGGACTCAGTGGCATCCTCTATGAGAGGGGCCTGATACACGTCCCCACGTGGGCAGGTTGAAAGCCGAGATGAAACGGCGCTGGGCGTCTGCTGCCGGTGGGATGGGACGGGGTGCATGCGCGCCGTGCCTTGGCTCCAGCCTGGCAGTAGCAGGGGCTGACAAGGCAGACGAGTGGCCCCATAGTAGCCTTGGCTCCGCGCTGGCTCCCACCCTGGGGTTCTCACTGTGGGCGCAGGCTAGTGTCTGTCTTTCCTTTTTCCTTTTTTTTTTTTTGAGATAGAGTCTTGCTCTGTCGCCCAGGCTGGAGTGCACTGGTGCGATCTCAGCTCACTGCAGCCTCTGCCTCCTGGGTTCAAGCGATTCTCCTGCCTCAGCCTCCCCAGTAGCTGGGATTACAGGTGCCTGCCACCATGCATGGCTAATTTTTGTATTTTTAGTAGAGACAGGGTTTCCCCATATTGGCCAGGGTGGTCTCGATCTCATGACCTTGTGATCTGCCCGCCTCAGCCTCCCAAAGTGCTGGGATTACAGGCGTGAGCCACTGAGCCTTTCTTTCTTTATCCCAGTGCTGCGGGACCTGTGCAGGCCTTGGAAATGAACAATCCAGTCTCAGCCCGTCCGGAGACCCAGGAACAGTGAGGACCACAGGGCTGTGACAAATGCCACAAGCTGGGTGGCGCAGGTCAGGGGTGTCTGGCGCGGGGACGGCTGAGGCACAGGCACGGAGGCAAGTATGCAAGGCTGCCGGCTGCACAGCGGGGCCACGTGAGCCACACCGGGTTTGGATTCCCTGGTGGATGAGCGACGGCAGATCCCAGGGCCCGGCAGAGGACCAGGAGCTCCTCCCCAGAGTTTGTGAGTTTCTGGCTGCCAAGGAGTTGCCCGGCTGCAGCTGGAGGTGATTCCCTTAAGCCGCACACGGGGGCTGTCAAACCACAACCCCAGCCATGGTCCAGCCTTCCTCCCCTTCCTAGGGAGGGAACCCTCTACCTCCAGGCTGCTCTTTCAGGCTCTCCATTTCTAGGACCTGCTCTGTCCAGGGTCCGAAGTCCAAGGCCTCACTGGAGACTGAGAAGGGGCAGGGTCCTGGGGCTGCCCCACAGGGAGCCATCACCTCCTCCGGCAGTCACACACTCTGCAGGGACAGCTGCAAGGAGCAGGCTCAAGGGGAAGAGCTCCCACCGGAACCCACACAGGGGCGGGGAGCAGGAAGGGGGAGGCTCCTGAGGCCGCCCATCAGGGAGCGGAGTTGGCTATGTCCCCACTGCATGCGGGCCGAAAGGGACCAGACATCCCCCTGAACAAACCACAGTTTGAGGCCCTACTTTCAAGGGCCACTGCCTCCACGCAGCCCTCTCTGACTGCCAAGGTGGAACGAACCCTTCCTTCCCCAGGACATTCCTTCACAATGACATTCATCACACTGGATTGTCACCCTCTGGTCCGTGTCTGTGTCCCTAATTGGGCTGCGAGTCCCTACAGGGCAGGGCCTGGGTCTCCTCCATCTCTGGGCCCCCAGAGGTCACCTGGGCCTGACATGGAGAGAGCACTGACATGGACAGAGCCTGTTCAACCCCACATTGCTAAGACAGGGATACTGAGGCCGGAGAGGAAACCCTGTGTCTGTAGCCACATGGGGACTGCAGGTCAGGGCCTTGGACTCCCAGCCTAGAGCTCATTGCCTGTCCCTGAGGCCTGGGGAGGCCAGGCAGGGCCGGCAGGGTGGAGGGGATGCTTGGGGGGGAGGGCTCCCAGGGCTGCCCTCTGCCCCTTCTGCCAGGAGGGCTGGCAGACCTGGCTGCTCTGGGCAGGAACCCCTGCGGGAGGGCTGGCGGACCTGGCTGCTCTGGGCATAGCTCCTCTCAAGCCACGCAAAGCTCCCTTCTCCAAGAGCCCCGGCTCCCCTGGGCCAGACCTGGTGGGAAGCCCAGGCACCACCGGAATGTGCCGTGTCAGGAGAGGGGTGTGGGTGGGCATCTTCCTCAGGTGCCAAAAGCTCATAGCTCTGTCCTGCCAGCCTGGATGCTGCCTCCTCCAGGAAGCTGTCCCAGACCTCCCGTGTCTCCCCAGCCATCTGATGGATCTCAGAGCCTTTCTAGTGTTCCTGTCTTGGCTGGCCCCACCCAACAGGTGCAGTGGAGTCGAGGAAGGACCACGACACGCAGCTCCAAGCTCAGCCAGAACACACAAGGCCACCGGGCCTGTGTCCTCCTCTGTGGGCTGGGCTAACAGTCCTTCTTCCCAGGGTCAGAGGGGGCCCTTGAGGAGGAGCTGGGGGCAGCAGAGTGAAGAGTGCGGGTTTGGGAGCTGGTGGCCTGCGTGGCACCCTGGCTCTGCCATGGAGCAGCCATGTGGCCCAGGCGGGACACCATGCCTCACTTCCCCCGTATGTTCAGCCGTGCTAACAATGGCGGCTTCTTCACAGGGTTGTGGAAATCACAAGTTAGTAGATGTGAAACTCTCAGGACAGTCCAGCAGGGAGGATGCATATGCCCGGTGCCCAGCGCATAGCTGCTCAACACACTGGCACAGCGCAGGCCCGATCCCAGCACAGGGCCGGGCGCTCGGCACAGCCCGAGCAAAGCAGCCTCCACAGAGCCAAGCGGCCCCCCTCGCCGGACCCCGGTCCCAGGACAGCTTGCTCCTGCAAGGACCACATCTGTGCTGCTGCCCGAGGCTCTCAGCCACAGGGAGCCCAAGCAGCACAGTGAGGCCGGCGGGGACCTCAGGGCCTTGAGAAGGGCGAAGGGTGTGTGCCTTAAGACCAGGCAGACCTGGGTTTGAGTCCCGCCTCCAACCCTGGCGTGCACTGTAGCTGTGGGCAAATCACCGATCACTTAGGAACAACGACCCGAAGGTAGTTGTGAGCTCCACAGAGGAAACTCGGCTGAGTCGCCCATGGCCAGGCTCAGCCTGGGAATCCCCCCAGAGCACACCTCCTGTTTCTTCCTCTGTGAGTGTCGGCGACCTCAGCCCTCACATACTTCTCCTCCGACACCCAAAGACCCAGATGGGCTCTCCCAGGCTGCGGGGACAGGACTCACTGGGACTGGAGGGCCCTGTGGGCAGGGAGGGGAAGCAGGCACCTTCTCCCCGACATCTCCCAGCCCTCCTGGGCTCCAGAGAGTTTGAGGGGCAGACTCTCTCCCAGGGTCCCCTCTGGGTAGGGATCCCGGCCTCGCTGCCCTGAGGCCATTTGTGGCCCTTCCAAGCCCTCCAGACCAGAGAGCCACACCTCGTATCCAGAGCCCCGCCAACATGAGGCCCAGCAGTCCAGCAGCCAGCCGACACCCAGCAGGGGCCAGAGCGGCCGCCATGGGGCCCGCACTCACCCTCATAGAAGCGGATCTTGTCCCGAAGGATCACCATGCCTTTTGTCAGCAGCTGGTTCTGAAGGTAAACACAGAGGGGCTGTCATCGCCCCTGGGGGTGGGTGGCCTGGGGTGTCCTGTCCGGCAGGGCGCCCAAGAGTCCGTCCACCAGTGAGCAGCTGAGGCTTAAAGCGGGAGGAGACTCAGCGAGTTCCCACAGCTCACCTGCTGCAGGGCCTGAGTGTCAGCTCACCCAGGGGGCAACAACTGACCCAACCCCAGGTTGTCACAAGATGGGAGGTGGCCACAGGGACATCCCACAAGGTGAGCAGATCCTAGAGCCCCCTGCACTGGGCTCAGCTGGGCAGGAGGATGCCTGGCATGTCCCACAGCAAAGAAAGGACTCTGATTACCAAAGGCTGGGCCCACCAGCTGCCATCCCACCTCAGGGACCCTGTGCACACTGCGTAGGGTGGCTCGGCTGAGAACCATGTGTGTGGTCTCAGCAATCCACGTGTCTAGCAATGAAATAATGGACCACAAAATGCAGCCCATCCACACCAAAAAAATGAAGCACTGACTTGTGCACCAACGAGAAAGAACTTGGTGCTAAGTGAAAGAGTCCAGACGAAAGTCCACACGTCGTGTGATGCCACTGAAATGAAATGTACAGAATTGGCCGGGCGCCTTGGCCCACAATCCCAGCACTGTGGGAGGCCGAGGCAGGCAGATCACCTGAGGTTGGAAGTTTGAGACCAGCCTGAACAATATGAACAAACCCTGCCTCTACTAAAAATGTAACATCAACCGGGCGTGGTGGCACATGCCTGTGATCCCAGTTATTTGGGAGGCTCAGGCAGGAGAACTGCTTGAACCTGGGAGGCGGAGGTGGTTGTGGTGAGCCGAGATCACACCACAGCACTCCAGTCTGGGCGAGAAGAGCAAAACTCCCATCTCAAAAGAAAAAAAAAAAAGAAATGTACAGAATTGGCAAATCCAGAGACAGACTGTGGATGAGCGGTTGACTCGTGCTAAGGTAGAGACCACTAATGGGTGCAGGGTTTCTTTTGGCGTCATGAAAAAGTCCCAGAATTAGATGGGGTGATGGTTGTACCATTTTGTGAATATATTAAAAACTGGCTGGGCGCAGTGGCTCACACCTGTAATCCCAGCATTTTGTGAGGCCGAGACAGGAAGATCGCTTGAGCCTAGGGGTTCAAGACTAGACTCTGGACAACAGAGCAAGACCCCATCTCTACAAAAAATTGAACAATTAGCCAGGAGTGGTGGCATGTGCCTGTGGTCCCAGTTACTCAGGAGGCTGAAGTAGGCCTAACCTCCGGGCACAGGTGAACCTCGGGGCTTTCTGGCCGGCTCATAGAGGCAGCCAAGCTGGCTAGAACCAGACACACCTACCTGCAGGTACTCCGTGAAGAAGGACCCCAGCTCCGTCTTCAGCAGCTGCCTGTGGGTGGGAGGGGAAACAAGAGTGACTCCCAGACCCCACAGCACTGGCATGGGGGACCCAGGTATTGGGGTAGGGGCCTTCTGGGCAGCGGGAGACCGGCCTGCTCAGCCCAAAAACATGGGGAGTGGATAAGTCCCACCCATCCAGACCTGCAGGGGCTGGGTCACACATCCCAGGCCTCCATGGGACGCAGTTGCGGCTCATCAACTAGATCCTTGCACCCCTTTCATAGCAGAGGAAGCCGAGGGGTCCTCAGAGGGAAAACAGTGGCCTCTGCATCTCACACCTTCTGGGGAGACACCTGGCGGGGCTGGGCCTGCGATGCTTGGTTAGTTCCCACCTTCCACCTGCCCAAATCCCCGATGCCGAGGGCCCTTCCTCTCTCCCTCTGCAGAGCTTCTTTCCAAGTGTCTCCTCTTTATTCCAGGGAAGCTCATTCAATCACCAACCCAGCTGCAGGCATGAACTGGAGCTCCCCTTTTATTGCAGGGGAGGCGAGACAGGCTCGCAGAGGTCGAGACCAGACCAGGGCCACATGGGACACGCCAGAGCTGAGATCTGAACCTTGTCCTTGGCACTCAACGCTGACAATTCCTCCTTCCCTCCCTGCACACCTCCAGGGCCTGAGAGAAGGAGAGCATCACGTTCCACACCAGCAAGGCTGAAAGCACACGGGCACTGTCAGCACGGAGGCCCTCAACATGACCTCCCGACAGTCTTCTGAACCAAATACACCAGAAATCTTACCTCCTCCTCCCAGGTTCAAGCGATTCTCCTGCCTCAGTCTCTCGAGTAGCTGGGACTACAGGCGTGAGCTACCGGCATGCTTAATTTTTGTACTTTTTAGTAGAGACGAGGGTTTCACCAAGTTGGCCAGGCTGATCTCGAACTCCTGACCTCAAGTGATCCACCCACCTTGGCCTCCCAAAGTGCTGGAATTACAGATGTCAGCCACTGCACCTGGCCCCAACGTTTTAAATTATAGTGCACTAAATATTCATTTTACCATACAGTCTTTTTCATTTCTCTATAAGGTTAAAACCAAACAGTAAAATATGTTGGTTATGTTTATAACCAACAGTAAAACAGCTTTCAACATTCTGACAAAGTTTTGGCCATTGACGAAACCTTTGTCATTTAATCTGTACTAAATAAATGTGAGCTTGGCTGGCAGATGAGGGCATGGCTGCTATACAACTCTCTCACCGTCAGCGGCCTGGCCTCCTAGTCCATTCCTTTTTTTTTCTTTTTAAAAGATGGGTTTTCACCATGTTGGTCAGGCTGGTCTTGAACCCCCGACCTCAGGTGATCCGCCCGCCTTGGCCTCTAAAGTGCTTGGATTACAGCCATGAGCCACCACGCCCGGCCCTTAGTTCACTCTTTCACTGAATACCAGTTTGTTATTCATCGTCACACAGCTGGAGTCTGCAGAACGCATCCTGGCAGGGGATCTGACCCACAGACCCAAGATTGCACAATGGATGAATAACGTACACTGACTCAGATCTCTTGCCTGTCAGTACAACTAAGGGGCTCTGCTGTTGGGCCCAGCCTTCATTTTCATAGGAGTATAACTTTGTAACTTCACTTCAGCTTCTGATTGGTTGTGTTCCACAACCAATCGAATATTTGCATAGGGTGCTTCACTTCAGCTTCTGATTGGTCACTTTCTGCAACCAATCAGACTGGCTGCAGCCACTACTTCATTTACATAGAGTGTACACCAAGTAACCAATGGGAAACCTCTAGAGGGTATTTAAACCCCAGACAATTCTGCAACCAGGCCCTTGAACTGCTTGCTCGGCCTGCTCCTACTCTGTGGAGTGCGCTTTCCTTTTCAAGACATCTCTGCTTTTGCTGCTTAATTCTTTCCTTGCTTTGTGTGTGTGTTTTGTCCAATTCTTTGTTCAAAGTGCCAAGAACCTGGACACCCTCCAGCTGTAACAGAGGGTCGTGGGGGTCAACTGGGATCAGGAGCAGCTGGAGCCCAGAAAAGCCTTCCTCGCCCTCTCCTTGCCCATGATGAGTATGGGTGTGAATGCTGATGGAGGAATGAATGAATACGTGTCTTCTTCAGGACCAAGCGGCCCCTCAGCTCACAAGGGCTGGAAATCTCGGAGTGGCCCTAATGAAGCCCCACCTGGGGTGGCTCTGATCCACTGGCCATCTCTCGGGCTCCCCTCACCTCTTCTGATGTTTCTTCTCATCCAGCAGCTCACACTGAATGAACTCAGCCCACTCCTTTTCTGGGCAGAGGTGAGGGGCACCACTGGCTGAGCATCCCCGCATTTGTACTATGCCCACCAATAATCCCAGACTCCAATGAGAGCACAGACATGGCCTCAGATCTGAACTGACCACAGGCTGTGGATGAGTGGCCAGTTCGGGCCCCAGTGCCTCTGCTAGGAATGCTGCTGACTGCGTCCTCCACCTCTCAAGCCTGCACGTAGATGGTGCTCACAATGAACGCTAAATGGACAAGCGACTTCCACCTGGCAGCTGCCAGCACTTGGAATGCCCTCATCCCTGACCTGTGAGACCCCTTCCAGGCAGGGGAGGGGTGGGACACCAACTTCAGCCACGCAAAAGCCCTACAAGATGGGAACCATGTTCATTCCAGAGATGGGGAGACTGAAGCTCTGGGACTGTACTGATGAAGTCAAAGGGTGGACCAGGGAACCCAAGGTTGGAGCCCTAGTCCTGAGCATTAAAAACAGGCATGCTGGCCAGGCACGGTGGCTCATGCCTCTAATCCAAGCACTCTGGAGGCCAAGGTGGGCGGATCACCGGAGGTCGGGAGTTCAAGACCAGCCTGACCAACATGGTGAAACCCCGTTTTAAATAAATATATAAATAAATAAATAAATAAAATAAAATAAAAACAGGCATCCTTCCTACAGGACATGAGGAGAGGGCCTGCCCAGTCTGGCACTGTGGGAAATTTAAAAGTCAACTAGCTTAAATTCAAACAGCGCCTCTGCCCTGAACATGAGACCTGCTGCTGACAGGCTGCAGGCACGGCCGCGTGGCCTGAGCTGAGCTGAACACAGGCTGGAACCACATCCTAAGGGAAACCCCAAGCCAGCCCCATGCCTGCTGGGAATAAAGAGAACACCATGCCAGGGAGGAAGAAGAGGGGCCGTGAGGTGTCCTCAAATCACAGGAGGGGAGCCCAGGGGATGAAGCTGCAGCAAATCCCAGGCCCCAGGCGCTAGCAGGTCACAGAGGGGACAGCCTGGGCATCACCTGGGATGTCAGCCTCAAGAGAGACAGCTGTGGGGTCAGAAGCCAGAGGCTGGGACACCCGTCCACGGGGTTTGCTGCTTCCTGGGAGCAGCTGTGCCAGCAGGACCTGGTGCTGGAGCTGAGCAGGGGCAGATAATCTGCGACTCGGCTAGAAGCCAGCAGGAGAGGCCTTGCAGGGACCAGAGCAGGCGGCCGAGCTCCTGTCCATGAGCTCCTGCACCACCCTGAGGACTCAGATGCATGCTTCTCACGGTCCAAGGCAGACCAATCTCAGCCACATGGGATGCTGGAAGAGAGGCTGCCCCAGATGGACACCCTGGTGCAACACAGGTGGCAACAGCAGCCCAGGCCACTGAGCACAGGGGGAACAGCTTCATGACTGAGCACAACCAGGGTGGCCAGGGCCTCAGATTCCATCTAAGAGAGTGGGTCACATAATGACATTGTTAGGGATAATGTTATCCAAAGCCATCAAGTTAAAAACAGGCTTGTGGGCTGAGCACGGTGGCTCATGCCTATAATTCTAGAACTTTGGGAGGCCCCAGCGGGCAGATCACCTGAGGTTGGGAGTTCAAGACCAGCCTGACCAACATGGAGAAACTTTGTCTCTACTAAAAATACAAAATTACCTGGGTGTGGTGGCGCATGCCTGTAATCCCAGCTACTTGGGAGGCTGAGGCAGGAGCATTGCTTGAACCCGGGAGACGGAGGTTGTGGTAAGCCATGATTGCGCCATTGTACTCCAGCCTGGGCAACAAGAGCGAAACTCCATCTCAAAAAAAAAAAAAAAAAAAAATGCTTGGGTCCTTAAACCAGCAGCCCTCTGGATGGAGAGTGACTTAATCATTAAGATTTTTTTCCTATTTTCTCAGCCAGGTGCAGTGGCTCATGCCTACTATAATCCCAATACTGAGGCAGGAAGATCACTTGAGCCCAGGAGTTTGAGACCAGCTTGGGCAATACAGCAAGACCTCATCTCTACAAAAATTAAAACAAATTAGCTGGGCTTGGTGCTGGGCACCTGTAGTCCCTGCTACTCAGGAGGCTGAGGTATGAGGATCACCTGAGCCCACGAGTTGCAGGCTGCAGTGAGCTATGTTCAGTCCACCGCTCTCCAGCCTGGGCAACAGATTGAGACCTAGTCTCTTAAAAAAAAAAAAAAAAAAGAAAAGAAAAAAGACTTTCTTTTTTTTTTGGAGGCCGAGGCAGGTAGATCACTTGAGGTTGGGAGTTCAAGACCAGCCTGGCCAACACGATGAAACCCCGTCTCTACTGAAAATATAAAAATTAGCCAGGTGTGGTGGCATAAGAATAATTATGCAACGTGTGCCCATTTCTGTACCTTAGAAGAAAGAAAGGTGATTAAAGAAGGGATGTAGGCCTTCTTTAATCACCTTAAAGGTGGCTCACACCTGTAATCCAAGCACTTTGGAGGCCAAGGCGGGTGGATCACCTGAGGTCAGGAGTTCAAGACCAGCCTGACCAACATGGTGAAACCCCGTCTTTAAAAAAAAATTAAAAAATAAAAAGAAGGGATGTAGAAAATTGCTAGACAATTGGACATTATCCAGATGAAAACCTTTTGTGTTTCAAAGGACACAGGAAAGAAGTGAAATGACAACTTGTGGAATGGGAGGGAAGATTTGTAAAGCAGTATCTAAGGAGAGTCTAGATCCAGAGCATAGAAAGAGCTCTCCTAGTTCAACAATACAAAGACAGCCCAACTGAAAAATGGGCAAGGGATGGAACAGACAGTTCTCCAAAGAAGATCTCTAAATGGCCAATAAACGCCTGAAGAGGTGCTCTACGTCATCAGTCATCAGGAAAATGCAAATCAAAACCACAAACAGATGCCACTTCTCGGAAGGAAAGCACTGGAAATTAACAAGTGTCGGTGAGAACATGGAGAAACTGAACTCTCCCACCCTGCTCAGACCCTGCTACGTGGGACAGTGAAACGGTGCAGCCGCTGTGGGAAAGGTGAGAGTGACCCAAAAACACTAACCACAGAATTATCAAGGGACCCGGCAACTACACTGCTAGGAATATGAACCTAAGAGAAATGAGGCCAGGTGTGGTGACTCAGCCCTGTAACCTCCGCACTTTGGGAGGCTGAAGTGGGTAGATAACTTGAGGTCAGGAGTTCAAGACCAGCCTGGCTGGGGAAACCCTATCTCCACTAAAAATATAAAAATTAGCCAGGCGTGGTGATATATGCCAGTAATCTCAGCTACTTGGGAGACTGAGGCATGAGAATCACTTGAACTCAGGAGGTGGAGGTTGCAGTGAGCCGAGATTGTCCCATTGCACTCCAGCCTGGACCACAGATCAAGATTCAGTTTCCTTTTCTTTTTTCTTTTTTTTTTTTTTTTGAGACAAAGTTTTGCTCTTGTTGCCCAGGCTGGAGTGTAGTGGCACAATCTTGGCTCACTGCAACCTCCATCTCCCAGGTTCAAGCAACTCTCCTGCCTCAGCCTCCTGAGTCACTGGGATTACAGGCGCCTGCCACCATGCCCAGCTAATTTTCTGTATTTTTGTAGAGACAGGGTTTCGCCATGTTGCCTAGGCTGGTCTTGAACTCCTGAATGCAAGCAATCCCCTTGCCACGGCCTCCCAAAGCACTGGGATTACAGGGTGAGCCACTGCGTCCAAGCTAAAGTCATTTAATTTAATGTGGCCACATTGCTGAGAAGAGCCAGGGTAGGGTGGAGGGCTGAATAACCCAGGGGCCCTGAAGCCAGGGGCCTGAGCTCCAGCTCTGTCCACTGTTGCCCCTGTGACCCTGATCAATTGCTCTGTGCCTCAGTCTCTTCTCTGTAAAATGGAGCTAACAAGGCGTCCACTCCTCAGTGCTGCAGTGAAGAGTGGATGAGTATTTTTAAAATTTATTTTTTAAAAAAGTTAATACAGGGCGGGTGCAGTGGCTCATGCCTGTAATCCCAGCACTTTGGGAGGCTGAGGTGGGTGGATCACGAGGTCAGGAGTTCAAGACCAGCCCGACCAACATGTGAAATCCCGGCTCTGCTAAAAATACAAAAATTAGCCAGGCGTGGTGGTGTGCATCTGTGTAATCCCAGCTACTCAGGAGGCTGAGGCAGGAGAATTGCTTGAACCTGGGAGGTGGAGGTTTCAGTGAGCCGAGATCACACCATTGCACTCTAGCCTGGCGACAGAGCAAGACTCCGTCTCAAAAAAAAAAAAAGTTAATATATATTAATAGAGAAGGGGTCTTGCTATGTTGCCCAGGCTGGTCTCAAACTCCTGGCCTCTAGCGATCTCCCAACCTAGGCTTCCCAACGTGCTGAGATTATAGGCATGAGCCACTGCAACAGGCCGTGGATGGGTTTGGCATGGAAACTCCCAATCCAAAGCTGGCACAGAGCAAGGCTTTAGTAAAAGACTCTGCTACTATTACGTAAACATTCCAGCACTTAATTTTGAACTGGCTAAAAAGAAGTTGTCCCAAATAACCTAACTGCCCAGCAGCTCAAAGTCTTACACAATACCCGATTTTTACCCATTTCTTGGGTAGAAGTCTGGGGCTGGCGAGGGGAGCCTGAGGCCCAGGGCAGCTTCTCTGTGCCCCCACCCCCACATATACTCCTGGGGAGGCCACCTGCTCTGAGTCAGCCCCATGGAGAGCAGCAGCAAGAGTCGGCCAATTACCAGTGCTGTTCACACCAAGGAGGGTCAGGGAGGGTCAGGGGAGAAGGATGTCCGAAGCTGGGGACGGTGCCTACCGCTGGGTTCGTAAATTTAAAAATAACTCCTTCTGTGGTTGTCTAAACACCCAGCTAGCGGGGATGGTGGCTCACACCTTTAATTCCAACACTTTGAGAGGCCAGAGGTCACCATCCCTGGAGGACCTTCCTCTTTCCCTCTCTCTTAGAAGAGCAGGATCACCATCCCTGGAGAATGGCTTGAGTCCAGGAGTTCGAGACCAGCCTGGGTAATGAGACTCCTATTTCTACAAAAAATAAAAAATTAGCCAGGTGTGGTGGTACATACCTGTAGTCCCAGCTACTCAGGAGACTGAGGTGGGAGAGTTGCTACAGCCCAGAAGGCGGAGGTTGCAGTGAGCTGAGATTGCACCACCACACTCCAGCCTGGGCAAGAGTGAGACCTTGTCTCAAAAACTAGACCAGACCAGACCAGATCAAACGACACCAAACCACACCACAGCAAACCCAAACCAAACCCAAAACCCCAGGAAGATCCTCTAGGCTCCTATTTTCCAAGCAGAGGCTCATCAGGAAAATGAGTTCCTGGAGCCCCACCCCTGGGTGGGCCAGATGAGCCAGAGAAAAGCAGGATACCCTGAGCGAGTGGCATGTATTGGGCCTCAGTTTACCCACATGTAAGGGCCCCTTCAGCTCTAGCACACGGGGCAGAGTGGGGCGCCTACGTATAAAAATCTGGCCTGGCCACAGACTCTCCTCCTGAATAACAAGGGAAAGGGTAACTGCCTATTTTGCCAGCATTCTTTTGACACAGGGACAAAGTAACAGGGTCAGGGCTGAGGGAAACAGCAGAGCTGGGAACCGCCTCCCTGGAGCAGCTGTGTGACTTGGAGCGAGTCTCTTGACCTCTCTGAGCTTTGGCCTCCTCCACTACAAACAGCAACCATGGACTCCCCTGAAGCTCCCTCCACCTGGCTCGGGGCAGCAGCTCAGTGGGTGTGTGTCCAGCCTGCTGCTTCGCAATCCTCATTTCCCGGCTATTCACAGGAAACAGGGGCGTTTGGCAGGGCTGGAATTGCTTTTCCGGGAATGACACTCCCGTCATTAGGCAGGTGGGTCCTTCCTCTTGAACAGAATAAATATCCTTCATGATGCCCCGCACTGGTGGGGTGGTGGGTGTCATCTCCAGTCGCTGTCCAAGCCCTACCCCATTTCCCCTTCAAGACCTTTCTCTGGAGGGTGGGGGCGCAGGCCCACCAGACCTGAAGCGGGTGGCAGAGGTCATGGCCCATATGGCAGCTCGGGAAACCATGTCCTGGTCCCATGTGGCCACTGCTAACTTGGGCTTCGCTCTCCTGTTGACAGATGCCCTCTTGGGGAGGAAACTCAGGTGTGGCCAGTGGGTCAGGGGCCTGGCTGGGGCCTCTGACTCTGGGCCTAGCCCTCTCTACCGCTCAGGAACCCCAGCCTGAGGTGGGACAGGCACTCACCGGACGCCCTCGTTGAGGGTGAAGAGCTCCTGGTCGGGCAGCCCCTTGCGCTGGAAGACAGCGATCACCCCGTTGTGGATGCTGTGGGCACAGGGAAGAGAACACTGCAGTCCCGAGGTCTGAGCGCCCCCTGGTTGACCATCAGAACCCTCTTCCTCCTTCCCTCTCTCTTAGAAGAGCAGGATCACCACCGCTGGAGGACCCTGTTCATACCCACTTCAACTCCGAGGCCCGGCACCCCTGGCCCGGCCCCCCGCCGCCCGCTGGAGCCCAGCCGTTATCAACAGGTGCCTCCTGGTCACCGCCCCAGGACCTCGCTCCCATCCCCTCTGCACACATACTAGGTGGCCAAACCTCAGCCAGCTCTGCTTCCATTCTGGGTTCTTAAGCCCGCCCCACCCAGGCCAGAAACCATGAAACCCCCAGCACCTCTCCCACCCCCGACCACATCCAAGGCCTGTGGGTCCTGTGGACTGCCACCCCTTCTCTACTTCCATGGCCACCCGAGTTCAGAAGCATCACTGCGTCCCTAGCCAGCTGCAGGCTCCCAACTCCCTCACGCTTCCTGCCCCTGCTTGTTAAAACTCTCTGAGCTGGCAAATGCTTTCTGTAGAGGGATAGAAAGCAAATCTTTTGGGCTTCATGGGTCACCGGTCCGTTACAGCTGCTCAACTTGACTGTTGTGATGTGACGTAGCTGTGGCAGCGCGGGATGGTGGTTTACACCTGTAATCCCAACGCTCTGGGAGGCCAAGGCAGGAGGACTGCTTGAGGCTGGGAGTTCAAAACCAGCCTGGGCAACATAGTGAGACCCCATCTCTACAAAAACCAAAAACAGGCTGGGTGTGGTGGCTCACTCCTGTAATTTCAGCACTTTGGGAGGGCAAGACAGGTGGATTACCTGAGGTCAGGAGTTCGAGACTAGCCTGGACAACATGGCAGAACCCTGTCTCTACTAAAAATACAAAAATTAGGCCAGGCATGGTGGCTTACACCTGTAATCCCAGCACTTTGGAAGGCTGAGGTGGGCAAATCATCAGAAGTCAGGAGTTCGAGACCAGCCTGACCAACATGGAGAAGCATCGTCTCTATTAAAAATACAAAAACAAAAAAAAAAAAAAAGTAGCCGGGCATGGTGGCACATGCCTGTAATCCCAGCTACTCAGGAGGCTGAGGCAGGAGAATCACTTTAACCCAGGAGGCGGAGGCTGCTGTGAGCCGAGATTGTACCATAGT
This sequence comes from Cheracebus regulus, assembly GCA_963574635.1. Taxonomy (NCBI): domain Eukaryota; kingdom Metazoa; phylum Chordata; class Mammalia; order Primates; family Pitheciidae; genus Cheracebus; species Cheracebus regulus. The sequence goes on along the minus strand of CAUYQU010046482.1, from coordinate 13,377 downwards.
ATTCCAGCCTGGGAAACGAGCGAAACTCCATCTCAAACCAAAAAACAAAACAAAACAAAAAAACACAAAACTTAGCCAGATGTGGTAGCGCATGCCTGTAGCCCCAGCTACTCAGGGAGGCTGGAGTAAGCCGCGATGGCTCCAGTGCACTCCAGCCTGAGCAACACAGCGAGACTCCGTCTCGGAAAACCAAAACCAAAACAGAACAAACAAAAAACCAAGGCCAGTGTGGTGGCTCACACCTATCATCCCAGCACTTTGGGAGACTGAGGCAGAAGGATCACTTGAGGCCATGAGTTTGAGACCAGCCTGGGCAATACAGTGAGAACTATTACTATGAAACATTAAAAAACAAACAGACTCATATAGCCGCAGCAAATATACAAGGTATGTGTGTGGCAGTGTCCCAATAAAACTTTATTTACAAAAACAAGTGGTGGGCTGCATTTGGCCTGTAGGCCAGAGTTTGCTGATTCCCTGGGCTGAAGCTCACCATGACCTTCCAGGTGCCCCCGGGCCGGCCCCTCTGACTAAAGCCCCCTGGAGTACTCCACATCCTGTGTTACCTGCATCCAGCTGGGCTGGGGAACAGCCGCCAGCCACAGGACCTCTGCACGTACCCCTTCCTCTGCTTGGTTCCCCGCCACCTCCGACTTGCATCTCCCCAGGTCCTTCCTTCAAGAGAAGCCACCATTGGCTTTGTCGGCACTTGTCAGTAGGGAACTCGTGGTTAGCGGATCGACTTGTCTCCACCATGTGTAAGTCTACGAGTTCAGGCTGTGTGTGCTGTGACTGTGGGTACAGTCCTGGGCTCAGGGGAGAAGCCTGGTGAGCATCTGGTGGAAGTTCATCCTCACCTCCCTCACCCTCCAAATCCAACCTACCCTGAAGTCTGGCCCATATACCTCCTAGAGCTCTCCCTGCACCCCTTCCTGGCTTGCCTGGACCTCCGATGACGAGAGCCGGTCTCTCACCCTCCATTGCATCCACCCTCTGCGGCCAGGCAGCCGCTGCCGTGCAGGCACAGCCCGAGGTCCTCCCTCGCCTCACTCCCGGGTGTCCTGAGCTCTGACCCCCGAGAGTGCCGGACCCTCTGGGCAGCGCCACATTTCTGGGCACTTTTTTATTTCTGAGACCGAGTCTCTCTGAGGCCCAGGCTGGAATGCAGTGGCATGATCTTGGCTCACTGCAACCTCCGCCTCCCGGGTTCAAGCGATTCTCCTGCCTCAGCCTCCTGAGTAGCTGGGATTACAGGCATGCGCCACCACGCCCGGCTACTTTTTTTTGTATTTTTACAAAACTCGTCAGTAGAAACCTCATGTTTGTGCGTGGTTAGCTGACTGACTTGTCTCTACTAATTTTTTAGCGGAGACAGGCTTTCGGCATGTTGGCTGGATGGTCTCCAACGCCTGACCCTCATGATCCGCCCTCCTCAGCTTCCAAAAGTGCTGGATTACAGGCGTGACCACCGCTCCCGGCCTGTGTCTGGGTCTCAGCACGTACTGCGCCTGCTGTCTGGAAGGCCCTTCTCCTTCCCGTCTGCAAGTCAAGCAGCTACTCCTCTTGACTCAGAGGCCACCACCTCCAAGAAACCCTATGACTCCCTCCTTTCTGGTGCAGACTCCCCAGCAGCACTTTGTGGATTCCCTTTCCCGGTCAGAGTGCCCACTGCTGGCCAGAGGTCCTCAGGGTGAGAACCAGGTCTGGGTGGCACAGCCACCTCCCACCCAGGATGTGGCTGCAGCTGTAAGGCTCCTATGGCAGACTGGCATCACACTTCTCACCTTGGAGGGGACAGCTGTCCACACCGCACAGCGGGCAGCCACCACCACGCTCCCACCTTTCCATTTGCTTCGACTCCACCCTTCCCTGTGACTGGCCACCCATTTTGCAGATGAGAAAACCAAGGCTCAAGTGGCTAAGTCCTCTGCCGGAGGTCACAGAGCAGACGGCATCTCGGACCCTGTGCACACGAATTGCCCTGTGCTCCTTCTCCCGGGCAGCGTCCCCACACGGAGCCGGGCCTGGGCAGGACTTCCTGTCTCCCTGTCCTCAGGCGTACAGGGCAGGGTCACAGTCCTCAGAGTCCACATGCTTCCAGGAGGCTGTGGGCAGCACGGGAGTTGTGCCAGGTTCCACAGCTGGTGCCTGGCCTGGCCCAGTGGCAGGTCGAGACTCAGCTCTGCCGAAGGCTTCATCAGCTTCTCAGCGGGCACCGGCCGAGATCACACTGAACACGCGACCCTGGCCTGGGGTGCCCGACTGCACCAGAATGCTCCCTAGTCCCATGTCTGGGGACACAGGCTGTCTACCTCCTGTTTCCTGTCTCTAAATTGGAAATGATGACAGTGCCACCCCCAGAGAGCTTGAAGGATGAGCCGCTGGCCCAGGGGAGAGGTTGGTGGCTGGTCATCCCCTCCTGGCTGGGATGACGCTCCCCTGTGAGAAGCCCTAAGGTGGCCCCAGCCCTATAACTGTGTCACAGTAAAGCTGCCCACTCCCCCATTTTCAGACTAAAAAAAGTGGAAACTCCTGAGGGAAGTCTGCTAGGATGCCAGCTGCTCCCCGACAGCAGCCACCCTGGAATTCTGACAGCTGCAGATGCGCTCCCAGCCCTGTGGCAGCTGCTGGCATGGGCAGGAGGTAGTGGATGCCTGGGCCAGCCCCACCCAGCCCTGCATCTGCCGGGAGAGCCGCTGGGGCATGGCGGGTGGCAGGACTCCGGGCCACTATCCCCAGATCCCAGATGGAGGTTCAGGGGCGCCTTCCCAAGTTCTCCCCTGGAGCCCAGGCCTCCCTTAAAGCGGACGGTGGCATCACTGCTGGACCCAAGTCAGGCAGAGGGGACGGCGGTGTGGCCTGGGCTGCCGGAGCCTCCGAGGCTGGCATTGGCCCTGCTCTGTGACCTGCCCTGAGCTGCTTATGTCCTTCCTTCCTGTTCATTAAACCTCCTGGGGGCCTCCAGCCCACTCTGGTCACCCTGCCCGAGGTGACCCTACACCACGGGGCCTCTGGACAAAGTCTTCCCTCCAACCTGCCACCGCCTTGGGGTCTGGAGTCACTCATACCACCTTCCTCACCCACCTCGAGGCCCCAAGCTGGAGCTTTGCCAGCTTCTTCCTGCCCCGGGACCTCCGTCCCACTGTTCCCGCTGCCGGAGGCTCACCCTCCACCCCCTCCCTCATGGTTATGTGGGAGAGCCAGCTGCTCTGACCATGGTCTTCTCTTTTGGCTTATGACTAGACCTCCCCATGCCCCGCCTGGCGTCACACTCTGGCTGCACAGAGCAAAGCCCAGTGAGCACCTGTCAGGGAACACCTGCTGTGAACACCTGGACGCGCCCTTCCCTGCGCAGAGATCTGAGCATCTCTTGGGCTCCTCGCCCTGGTCATTCTTCTATCCACACTCCCACCCCTGCCTCTGCCCTCTGCAGACCCCGAACTTCCTCCCGTCCCCAGGTTAGTCCAAGGTGCAGGCCTGGGTTTGAATCCCAGCACTACGCTTCCCGGCTGGGTAACTCGGCCACTACTCAGTGGCTCAGTGTCCCCATCCGGACAATGGACTTGTCAGTACGTGCCTACCTCCGGGGTGTTGTGACCTCAGCACGCCACGCCCTGCCCTGCCCTGCCCTGCCCTGCCCTGCCCTGCCCTGCCCTGCCCTGCCCTGCGGCCTTCTATGGGAAGCTCTAGGGAGGGGCTCGCCTCTACCACGCCTTGCCCACACCCGGCCTGGGCCCACCTCCTCTGTGGCTTCTCAGTGTCTAACCACCAGCCCCCAAGTTACAGGAGAAGGCACAGAGGGACGTGTCCAGAGTCACACAGTCGGGTGCCTGCAGAGCCCCTCCCCCACCCCCCAGGCAGCTCAGGACCTCTGCTCTCTCCATCCTCACCCAAACCCTCGGGAGAGGGTGGGGTAAGGGTGTTTGGTAAACAAGACTTGCTGCGGGCCACTCAGGGACAGAAGAGGGTGGCCAGGGTAGGAGGCCATCATGTGACCCATCATCTCCTAAAACAGAAGCAAAACCCCAGCTGCCCCTCCTGTCCCAGCAAAGAGAGGCCCAGTTGGGGCACGTGTAAATGTCCTCTGGAAACCACAGGGGACTCTGCCATGGCTTCTGGATGAGGCCTCGAGTGAAAATGGCCCGTGACCTCCCTTCTCCAGATGTGGACTGCCTCCTCTAGGAAGCCTTCCAGCCCTAGTAGGCAGAGCCCTGCCAGGGCAGGGCTTTTCATCTCAGGAGGGCCAGGCCAAGTCATAGCAGGGGGGTCAGCACCTCCTGAGCGCCGGGCAGGTGCAGGGGAGGGAGAGAAGGGCGGGACCCTTAGGGAGGCTCCAGGGCTCCTGGCAGTGCTGAGACTGGCTGCCACTGGGGCTTGGGCTTAAGAAGAAGGCTGAGGCCCTAGGGGCTGATCTGGGGGCACTTGCCTGTGGCCACCCTGGCTGAGGCCACCATAGGGCTATGTGGGGGTATCTAGGCCAAACTGGCAAAGCCAGGCTCCGCCCCATCTGCCCTGAACAGGCCCTGGAGGGGGACAGTGGCGTGTCCTCAGCCTCCCCTCACTGCCTGCCCACCCTCAGGCCCCTGTGACTCACATCCCACCTCCACCCTCCCCCTCCGCAGCATGAGGCAGGGTGGGGAGGGGCTGCGGTTGGGGGGTTGGAGTGGCGTGCCGCCACCACACACCCACACACCCACACACACACACACACACACATACGAGGAAAGGAGAGGGGCTCAGGGTGTGGGTTTCCGTGACCACCGCAGCAAATGACCCCTAACTCAGCGGCTGACAACAACTCAAATTCATTCCCTCTCGGTTCTGAGGTCAGAAGTTCTTTTTTCTGTTTGCTTTTTTGAGATGGCATCTCATTCTGTCACCTAGGCTGGAGTGGCACAATCTTGGCTCACTGCAACCTCCGCCTCCCACGTTCAAGCGACTCTCCTGCCTCAGCCTCCGGAGTAGCTGGGATTACAGGCGTGCACCACCATGCCCCGCTAATTTTTGTATTTTTCATAAATGTGGAGTTTCACCATGTTGGCCAGGTTGGTCTCGAACTCCTGACCTCAGGTGATCTGCCTGCGTCCGCCTCCCAAAGTGCTGGGATTACAGACGTGAGCCACTGCGCCTGGCCTGGAAGTTCTAAATCAGCTTCCCTGGGCTAAAGCCAAGGTGTTGCTGGGGCTGTTCCTTCTGGAGGCTCAGGTGGCAGGAGAAATACCTGTTCCCGCCTTTTCCAGCTCCCAGAGGTGCCCACATACTTTAGCTTGGGGCCCCTTTCTCCATCTTCACAGCCAGCAGCGTGACACCTTCCAAACTCTCTGCCCTCATTACTGCATCTCCGTCTCTTTTACCCCGGCCTCTCCCTCACACAGACTCTTGTGATTACAAAGTCCTTTTCAACACACAAAGCTTCGCATTCACAGGTTCTGGGAACTAGGGCAAGAGATAGGCCCATCACACCCAGGCTGCTTCCGAGGGGCGGGGATTTCGGGACCCAGAGCAAGCAGGCAGGGGTGGTGGGAGCTGAACTCGGGCCCTTCACTGTCTGAGACCCCCTATCCAGCCTGAGGCTTCAGCTGACATCCTCTGGCCTTCAGAGGCCCCCGAGAGCACGTGCTTCCAGTGAGACCTAGGTTGAGTCCCAGCTTCCACCCCAGCTCACCTGGGCAGACCCTGTACTGTTTCTTTTTTTTCTTTTTTCTTTTTTCTTTTTTTTTTTTGAGACAGAGTCTCACTCTGTCACCCAGGCTGGAGTGCAATGGCGCAATCTCTGCTGACTGCAATTTCCACCTCTTGGGTTCAAGCAATTCTCCTGCCTCCACCTCCCAACTAGATGGGACTATAGGCGCCTGCCACCATGCCTGGCTAATTTTTTAATTTTAGTAGAGACAGGTTTCACTATCTTGGCCAGTCTGGTCTTGAACTCCTGACCTCAGGTGATTTATGGCCTCGGCCTCCCAAAGTGCTGGGATTACAGGTGCGAGCCACCGTGCCCAGCAGCCCTGTTCTGAGCCTCAGTTTGCTCATCTGAAAAATGGGAGTACTGAGCTCACCTTAAAGGTTGCTGTGGGGATGAAAGGTCATCCATAGGACCCAGCACAGACCGGGATATAGGTGGTACCCTTGCTGTGAATGTGGAACGGTGTTGCTGGGGGAGACACGGGTGCAGGGTTGGGGCGGGTGGCTGGAGTGGTCACGGCCTCAGCTGGTTCCTGTCCAGGACCAGCAGGGTACAGACAAGGTCCTTCAGGGCCCCACCCTGTGCTCCAGCCCTAGCTATGGAAGCCAGCTCTTGCCACCAACACCCACCTCGCCCTGGCCCCAGCCGGGACGTGCACCCTCCTGTGTCCCTGTGTCCTGGCCCCATGTTAGACCTGGGTTCAGACCCCAGACCCTGACATTAGCAGGAGATCTCGATCGAGTCCCTTTCCTCATCTGGCATCGGTTTCCCTACTTGTAGGCTGAAGACAGTCACCCTAGCCTGGAGGTGGATTTGTGTGGAGTGAGCAGGAAGTGAAGCATCGCCTGCCCTGCGCCAAGCTGGCGTCTTGGGGCCGCGCACAGCTCCTGCCTGCCTGCGCCTCCACCTCGAGGGGGCGGTGGGTACAGCTCTCTAAAGCCTCAAGCTTTTGGGAGACACGGGCCTAGCATGAAGGAAGGAGGTTGAGGCCCTCCAACCCAAACATACAGAGGGGCTTGTGTTGGCATGGACTGCAGGGGTGGGGCTGGGGGAGCTCCTCCCACCCGTGTGCTGCAGTGGTCAGCCCTGCTGGGGATCCCAGAGGTGAGGACAACTGGCGGGGTGCTGGCTCAGAGGGCTTGGGCGCTCCCATGTGCCCTCATGGCATTTTGGGGCCCGCTCTGGATCTGGGGCATCTTTTGGGAGTTTCTCTAGAGCCTCTGGGGCTGGGGGAGGCAGGAGGGAATGGCAAGGTGTGCCCCCTGAACTCCTGAATTTGAGTGCCAGGAGACAGGGGCTGGGGCCAGGCCTAGGGCACAAGCAGAGCCCACGGAGGGTATGCTGACAGCTAGGACCTGGAGGGTCACTGGGCCGCCTGCCCCGGCCGGAGCCTCCAAGCAGGGCACCCTCATGCCCCAGCTCCTGAGGCTGGTGCAGACCCTCTTCCAACAGGCCCTCCCCCGGGGCTACTCCAGCTCTGCCTGCAGGGCACGCCCCCGAGGCCACTCATGTCCCGTCTCCTCCTCCAGCGGGAAGATGTGAAAGCACAGCTTGCTTGGCCCCACAGCCCAAGAGCAGGCCTTCATGGCTGGAGGCCCCATAGGGGCACAAGGGCCAGATCCAGTGAGGAGCGACCTGGAGCTGCCTGGGAGCTGGCAGAGAACAGGGACAAGGGGCCTTGAGGAGGGAGGGAGGGAGGAAGGAGATTAGGGTGGGGGGCCCGGGGAGTGGCAGGTCAGCCTTCGAGTCTTTATCTGTCACCTCACCAGCCTGGGAGACCCTGATGGGGACATGTCTCTGCAGCCTTGGCACTGGGCAGCAGACCTGTCATAGGCTGGGGGCAAAACCTGACCAAGAGATGAGGAGTGGGCACTCAGGAAACACGCTCTGTGGTCCTGGTTTAGGTTCTGTGAGGGAGGCCAGCCTGGCATCCACAGCTCCCTTACGAGCATTTCCTGGGCCGAGTGCAGTGGCTCATGCCTGTAATCCCAGCACTTTGGGAGGCTGAGGTGGGTGGACTGCTTGAGTTCAGGAGTTCGAGATCAGCCTGGGCAACGTGGCAAAACACTACCTCTACCAAAAATACGAAAAAAAAAAAAAAGAAAATTAGCCAGGAGTGGTGGCATACATCTGTAGCTACTTGGGAGGCTGAGGTAGAAGGACTGCTGGAGCCTGGGAAGTTGAGGCTGATGTGAGCCATGATTGTGCCACTGTACTCCAGCCCAGGTATCAGAGCAAGACCCTGTCTCAAAAGAAAAAAAAAAGCAAACATTTCCTGCCTACAGAATCAACATCCGTGGAGGAAAGAGCGGAATGTGGACCCCAGCAAAGCACTCAGCACTCGAGTGCCCCTGGCTGGCCTTCTTCCCACACCAAGCCCACCTCCAGTGACTTGCCTCCTTGTTTATTTAGCAATGCCTCCCTCTGGGAACTCTAAGCTCCAGGAGGCTGCTCTCTGCTGAATCTATGCCCTGGGCAGCCCAGTGCCAGCAGTCAATGAATGAATGAATCAGTTGATCAATGACTTAGATTCAATTCTCATGACAGAGCAAGCCTTATACCTGATCTGGAAATAGGGTTTTTGCAGGGGTAATTCAATGACTCTCTGCGGTCTAATTAAGGATCTGGAGATGAAGTCATCCTGGACTTAGGGTGGGCCCTAAATGCAATAACTAGCGTTTTTATAAGAGAAAAGAGAGGGAGCTGGGTGTGGTGGGTCCCACCTGTAATCCCAGCACTTCAGGAGGCCACAGGCGGACTGCCTGAGGTCAGGAAATCGAGACCAGCCTAGCCAACAAGGTGAAACTAGTCTCTCTAAAAAATACAAAAATTAGCCGGGCATGGTGGTGGGCGCCTGTAATCCCAGCTACTGGGGAGGCTGAGGCAGGAGAATCGCTTGAACCTGTGGGGGTGGAGGGTATAGTGAGCATGCCACTGCACTCCAGCCTGGGTGGCAAAGCAAGATTCTGTCTCAAACGAAACAAAAAGAAATCTCAAAAAACAAAAACAGGTGCGATGGCTCACGCCTGTAATCCCAGCATTTTGGGAGGCCGAGTCAGGCACATCACAAAGTCAGGAGATCGAGACCATCCTGGAAACATGGTGAAACCCCATCTCTACTAAAAACACAAAAAATTAGCCGGGTGTGGTGGCAGGTGCCTGTAGTCCCAGCTACTCTGAGGCTGAGACAGGAGAATCATTTGAACCTGAGAGGCGGAGGTTGCAGTGAGCCAAGATCGTGTCACTGCACTCTAGCCTGGGCGACACAGCAGGACTCCATCTCAAAAAAAGAGAGCAAGAAAGAAGAGGCACACTTGGATACAGAAATGAAGGGGAGGCAGATTGGTGCCACGCAGCCACAAGCCAAGGAGCCACCAGAAGCTTCGAGAAGCAGAGAAGGCTCCTCCCCTAAAGCCTCTGATGGGACGCAGCTCTGTGACACCTGGACGTCAGACTCCTCCAGACCCGTGAGGAAACACATTTCTGCTGTTTTAGGCCACCAAGTTTGTGATCCTTTGTTACAGCAGCTCTGGGAAGCTAATACAGTCACAAAGATAGAATGGGGTGTGTCCTGTACTCACAATGAGCCCACAGCTTAGAAAGCCAGGCCCCACAGAAGGACAGCTGCCCCCAACCCAGCACAGACCTGTTGTCCTGGGGGGCCCTGCTAGTCAGGGAGCACTGCTAGGAGCGGAAGCAGGCAGACAGGTACCAGAGGGGTGCCCTGGCCCCTACGGTTTCTATGCAGGGACTGGGCTGGGGAAGGCACTTTGCCTTTTCTTGCCTCCGTCTCCCACACCTGCTGGGGAGGACAGCCAGGGCTCAGGGCTCTGCTGCTCCCTGTGCAGGTGACGGGTGAGCTGGGCAGGTCTCCTGGGTGCTCTCTGTCCTTCTGCACCTCTCGGTGGGGGGTGCTGGTAATATCTCCCCCACTGGGCTAGGACAGTGGCAAAGTCAGTTAAGGGCAGTGAAAGGGCTGGCCCAGGACCTGGCACACAAGAGGAGTACAGGAGGCTGCGCGAGGTGGCTCACGCCTGTAATCCCAGCACTTTGGGAGGCCAAGGTAGGCAGATTGACTGAGGTCAGGAGTTCGAGACCAGCCTACCCAACATGGTGAAATCCCATCTCTACGAAAAATACAAAAATTTGCTGGATGTGGTGGAAGGTACCTGTAGTACCAGCTACTCCAGAGGCTGAGACAGGAGAATCTCTTGAACCCGGGAGATGGAGATTGTGGTGAGCTGAGACCAGGCCATTGCACTCCAGCCTGGGCAACAAGAATGAAACTCTGTCTCCAAAAAAAAACAAAACAAAAACGGAGTGCAAGAAATTGCTGTGCTGGGGCACTTCGAGCTGACATGGGCCTAAGGGCTGGGAGACCCAGAGAGACCCAGAGCCCAGCAAGTGCCACGGGGAGAGGCTGGCATGTCTCTGCACTCTGCCAGGCTGCTGAGTGACATCCGATGGAGGGACTCAGGCGGACTCTCCCTGCAAGGCCTCCTTGAGCTCGGAGAAGACACTTGAGACTCAGAGCCCACTCCAGGGTCACGAAAGGTGGGGTGAGGGCAGTGTGTAAGCCCTCAGAGCCAGCACCCAGCCAGTGCCCCCACCTCTCTGGGGACCCGCAGCAGGATGTGCCAGCTCGGGGGTGGGAGCTCACCAAGTGTGGCTGGGTGTGGGTGCTCAGGAACTGGCTGACTCCTGTAGAGCCCTTCAAATGCAATCCCTACAGGGACACCCTGACACGGGTCCCCTGTGTGAGTCTGGGCTTGAGCTGTGAGGTACAGAGGACCTACTGTGTGCTTGATTCTGCATGTCCAGATTTCATCCCTACAGCAGCCCCCGTGAGGTGGGCACTGTTATCAACCCGTTCTATGGATAAGGAAATTGAGGAGCACAGAGGTGAAGTGACTTGCTTAAGACCACGGAGCAAGGAAGGGGCACAGTTGGGATTTTGAATAAGTCTGTTTAGCTCTTTCCTTTAAATCACAGTGGAGAAACAAGGAAAGAGACGGCTTTTATCACAACACTGGAGGACCAGAACAGGACTCTCTCTCTCTCTTTTTTTTTTTTTTTTTTTTTTTTGAGATAGGGTCTTGCTCTGTCTCCCAGGCTGGAGTACAGTGGCACCATCAGGCTCATGGCAGCCTCGATCTCCCTGGCTCAAGTAATCCTCTCGCCTTGGCCTCCCAAAGTGCTAGAATTACAGGTGTGAGCAGCCGTGCCAGGCGGAGAACACAATTCTTAAGACAGTGTGCAGTCGTTGGGTCACTGAGATTTCCCAACAGGAGTCCTTCCTTCGCTGTTCCCACCCTAGCCCTCCCATAGGGAGGAAGGCAAATATCCACTGATGGAGAGGGAAACGGAGGCAGGCGCCAGCCAGCTCTCGAGCAGTTTGCAACTCAGAAACAGAAGAGACCATGTTTGCAGAGGGTCTCGCTGGCAGCCCTGCACCCACCGTGACGCTCACAATGCATTCAATGAACTGAAAAAAAAGTGTCTCCAAGTGACATCCGGGTTCCTGGTGGCCAAGCCCACAGCCGGGGGAGCATCTGGAAGATTTCACTGCCAGGTGTGGGGGCGAGGGGGCAGCGTCCGCAGCCTCCCCCAACAGCCTGCCTCACTTTCCCCTGGCCCCCGTTTTCCTAGGGAGCAGAGACGCTGGGGAGTTCCACTAAATCAGTCGTCTCTTTTCCGGATCCCAGCCTCGCTCCTCAAACACAGCTGGGGGAGGGGGCTTCCCAGGCCCCTGCTTGTCTGGGAATGACCCCCGGAGGAGAGTCCTCCACGGACCGCCTCGCAGTGCGCACCCCTGCTGACAGCTGGAAGACAGGAGGCCTATCCAGGGAAAGCGTAAGGAACCTTAAAGAGACACAGGAAGCCTGAGCGACCCACCCACTGCGCCCCGAAGCTCCCGTGCTCAACTGCAAAATGAGAAAAATACTTCCTGCTCCGTTAACCTGCCGGGTTGTCACGAGAACCGGAGTGGAGACCTGGAAAGACCCCGGGTGGGAGGCCCGCACGCGAGTTCCAGGCCCACCCCGCCGCCCACCGCGGGGCGCTTCTGGGCCAGCCCCGGGCGCCGGCGGGCCTCGCTCCCGTCCCCGTGTTCTGGAACCACGCTGCACTCAACTTTGCTCCAGGCCCGCACCACTCCGGAGGAGCAAGTTCTCTGCAAACTGTGAAGCGTCGCGCCGCCTTGGGCACCGTCCCCGGCTCGGGGCGGCCCGTCGTCCGCGGACGGGCTCGAGGGTCCCCTCCCCCGGCTCCGGGACCCCGGGCGGGCCGGGAGGGCGCGGCCTTACCTGTTCCAGGTGGCGTTGGCGCAGGCCCGGCGCTGCTGCGTGCCCCGCTCGTCCGCCGCGGCGGCCGGCTCTCTCTTGCCCAGGTCACTGAGGCTGGGCGAACTCATGAACTTCAACCTGCGGAGAGTCCTCATGGTGACCCGGGTCCCCCGCGACGCGCCCTGCGCCACGCCGCGCCGAGGGCCCTGGGCCGGTGCTGCGCTCTCTACGCGGAAACTCTGGCGAGAGCAGGAAGCCCAGCGGCCCCGCGGGGTCCCGCCTCGGGTCCCGCGCCGGCCGCCCCGCCGGGTTAATCATTGCACAGGACCGCTCAGCGTGGAGCGCCAGGCGCGCGGCCAGAACCGACTCTGCTGAAACGGAGACCGGGGGCGGGCCCGGGGGCGGGGGCGGGTCGCGGCGCCCCGGGGGGCGGGGCATCGCGGGCGGGGCGGGGCCTTCGTCGAGGGGGCGTGCACAAGAGGCGGGGCCGGCGTCTCCGCGGCCGCAGCTGCCAAGACGCTGCGCTGGGCCTGCCCTCTGGGGTCGTGCTCACCCTCCTCCCCTCTTCCGAGGGCCCCACGTGCCCACAGGAAACCAACACGCAGAGGGCGCAGGGCCCAAGCCCAAGCGCCGCCCCCAGCCCAGCACGGCGGTCGCACTCACACGTTGTCCCGCGACCCCAGTGGTCTCTCCCTCCACATCCCTCCCCGCAAAGGCTGCGCCACAGAGGTGCCTCCGTACCTCTCACCTGAACGCAGGCTGCCCCCCGTCCCCCAGTTCTCATGAAGACTTTGGGTAGAGGCCTTCAGTCCTCTCCGGGCGCCTCGGCTCAAGAACCCACCCCACCCGGGCTCAGCCTAGACCCCCTCGGACAGACTTCAGCATTGCCTGGCTGCCTGGAGGATTTGCTGGAGTGGCGGGTTGAAGAAGTAAAGGGTTTGCTACTTATTCCCATCCCAGGTCTCTTGGATGGTAAAACCAAGCAGTCTCCCAAGCCCCTGTGGTGGGAGCAGAGTGAGCCCAGTGAAGGAGGGCACAGCTGGTGCTTCCTGCCTGTTTTGTAGAGCACCTTTAGATGGCGGATCTCACATGAACTACTTCCGTCAGGCAGAGGTTATCCTTCTCCCCATTTTCCAGCTGAGGACATTGAGGCTCACAGGGTGAAATACCTTACGCAATATTGCGCAATCAACAAATGGCAAACTTGAGCCTCACCACACGGAGCGTCCAGCCCTTCGCACAGGGGCCTCTTCAGTCCCCAGCTTCTGGGATTCCCACAAGGCTTGCCAGACCCTTCCATCAGATCGGGGCGGGGGGGGGGGGGCGACAGCCAAAGCTCCAGGAGCTGGGGGAGCCCCATATAAAATGTAAGAGAGAGCCGGGCGGCTCACACTTGTAATCCCAGCACTT
>CAUYQU010046480.1:0-19865 GCA_963574635.1 Cheracebus regulus | reverse complement strand
TTTCTTTCTTTCTCTTTTTCTCTCTTTTTCTAAAATCTCTTCCTCTTCTTTTCTCTCTTTCATTCTTTTAAAAAAAAAAAAAAATGAACAAAGCCGTCAAGAGGTTTGAGACTATGTTAAATGTCCAAACCTAAGAATAATTGGTGTTCCCAAGGAAGAAGAGAAATCTAAAAGTTTGGAAAACATATTTGAGAGAATAATGTCTTGACCTTGCTAGAAATCTAATCCAAATACAAGAAGCTCAAAGAACACCTGGAAAATTCATCACAAAAAGATCATCACCTGGCCGGGCACAGTGGCTCATGCCTGTAATCCTAGCACTTTGGGAGGCCAAGGCAGGTGGATCACCTGAGGTCAGGAGTTTGAGACCAGCCTGGCCAACATAGCAAAACCCCGTCTCTACTAAAAGTACAAAAATTAGTGGGTGTGGTGGCAGGCACCTATAAGCCCAGCTACTCGGGAGGCTGAGGCAGGAGAATTGCTTGAACCCATTGGGGAGAGATTTCAGTGAGCCAAGATCACACCACTCCAACCTGGGTGAAAAAGCGAAACTCTGTCAAAAAAAAAAAAAAAAAAAAAGATCATCTCCTAGGCACATAGTCATCAGATTATCTAAAGTCAAGATGAAGGAAAGAATCTTAAGAGCTGTGAGGCAAAAGTATCAGGTAGCCTATAAAGGAAAACCTATCAGATAAATAGCAGATTTCTCAGCAGAAACCCTACAAGCTAGAAGGCATTGGGGTCCTAATTTTAGCCTGTTTGAACAAAATAATTATCAGTCAAGTATTTGGCATACAATGAAACTAAGCACATAAATGAAGGAAAGATACAGTCTTTTCCAGATGAACAAATGCTGAGAAAATTTGCCATTACCAAGCCAGCACTACAAGAACTACTAAACGAAGCTCTAAATCTTGAAACAAAGCCTCAAAATACACCAAAATAGAACCTCCTTAAAGCATAAATCTCACAGACCTATATAACAACACAATGAAAAAAACCGAAGTATTCAGGCAACAAATAGCATCATGAATAGGACAGTATCTCACATCTTAACACTAGCATTGAATGCTCCACTTATAAAATACAGAATGGTAGAATGGGTAAGAATTAACCAACCAAGTTTGTGCTGTCTTCAGGAGACTCACCTAACACATAAGGACTCACATAAACTTAGGGTAAAGGGGTAGAAAAAGATGTTCCATGAAAATGGACACCAAAAACGAGCAGGAGTAGCTATTCTTATGTCAGACAAAAGAAACTTCAAAGCAACAGCAGTTTAAAAAGACAAAAAAGCACATTATATAGTGATAAAAGGACTAGTCCAAGAGGAAAATATCACAGTTCTAAACATACATGCACATGCACCAAACACTGACGCTCCCAAATTTATAAAACAATTAGTACTAGACCTAAGAAATGAGACAGACAGCAACACAATAATAGTGAGGGACATTAATACTGCACTGACAGCGCTAGACAGGTCATCAAGACAGAAAGTCAACAAGGAAACAATGGACTTATATTATACCCTGTAACAAATGGACTTAACAGATATTTACAGAACATTCTACCCAACAACTGCAGAGTATACATTCTATTCATCAGCACATGGATCATTCTCCAAATCTAAAAGAATGGATACATTCTTGTCAGAAGGAGAAATAATCTTAGCATTTCCTGATTCTTCTACACAGAATTGTTATGCTCTTTATGGGCAGAAATTGATAAGGTAAAACATCAGGACTGTAATGCTCATGATTTTTCTAAAACACCTGAATGTTTATGGGCCTCTTCCTCAATAGACACAGGATTGAAAATGTGAAACCTACAAAAATCCAAAAGATTATTCTAAACCTTTGCTTAAGTTACTCCAGTAGTCACTAAAACCCAAAGCACTTCAAGGCCTCTCACCAATGTGGAAGGTTTAACTGAACAAGCACTTGCAATTGTATGTACCGTTGCTGGTAATTCTGAAATCCTACCAGCTAAAAAACAAGAGTCCAGAGCAAGATGGCCAACTAGTATCCCCTAGCACTTGTCCCCTTCATGAAGACGGCTAGAACAGTGAATAAACAACTACATGTTAGTGGAAACAACTGAGAGAGTGCTGGCATACATCAGAGTAGTAATAGAAACCCTGGTGAGCTCAGAAACTTGAGATGGCCGCATAAAGAATGGAAGGAAATGCCAAGCCTCCACCATCGCATCTCCCAGCTGGGGTCAGCTGGAAAACAGGAGGAACTTCTTTCTGTGGTGAGGAGTTAAGCATGAGGATCCCAGCAACCCTCATCACCACCTTGGACACCTACAGACCTCACCACGGGAGTCCCTTGCAGTCCTCATAGGCACTAAGCCCAGCTCAAGGAGCTCCCTGGAGTTCACACAGCTGTGCTTCCTCCCAGAGAAGGAGCCGATACTGTGCTCACCCCCGTGTGGCCCATGCAGCTACTGCAATATGTCATCTTGGAACTGGGACTACAGCTGGAATGTTATGCTGCAGGGGTGGGTAATACCCATGGCTTCCCTTTATCGCTGTGGCTAAGCTGCCAATGAACTATCCCTGGCCACCGACCCAACAGCCCCATGCTGAGCTGCAAGCAACTGTTATATCCTTCCCAGAGAAGCTAAGCAAAAGTGGAGCTCCTCCACTACCCGTCCCTCCAGTCCCTTGGGCCAGAATTGAAGAGGTAACCTTCCTCCTGGGAAAGAGTACCTGAGCCACTTAGAGAAGTCGCATCTCCCGAGTACCTAAGTTAAAGCAGTGCCCTGTATCCCAGGAAATGGTGCCCCAGCCACCTGGAGTGGTCACACACCCCAGTACCTAAGCTGAAGTGATGTCCTGCATCTCAGGGAAACAGTGCCTAGGTGTCCCAGAACAGTCATGCACCCATCACCCCAGGCTTGAGCTGAAATGACACATAGTCCCCTGGAGAATAGGTGCCTTTGGCAAGCTGAACAGCTGCATGTCCCAGGGCTGAGCTGATGTGGTACCCCACATCCCGGGGAAACAGCAGTGGCTGAGCAGACACCCTGTTCTACAGGCCAAACAACTTTAGTACTCTGCTTCCCTGGAGCGAGACTAGCTCCCTAGAACCTGAGCTGCTGGGACAGCCTGCGCCTGAGGAGTGGGGTCATCTGTGTGTTGTTTCCTGCCCCTCCAGAGCCCAAATGACAGCTGCGCTTTCCCATTCCGGAGTACTTGCTGCCACTGCCCCGGCCTCACAGAGTCCCATACTGCCTAGCCCCACCATCTCAGGGTCTAGAGTCACTACTACATGGTGCTTCATCCTCTGAACCTGAGTTCTCACTGAGCTCACTGACTCTGCTTCCTGAATTGCAGCCCTATTCCACTCCCCAAGGCCACACCGCCAGAGCAAATCTTCTTCCCTGGAGTCAGCCCAGTGCTATGTCCTTCCCCCCAGGGGTAGAATCACAACCATAACTTGCCCACCTGGACCTGAGCTGCCAAGGAGCTCCTGAAGGTCAGATGTCCTGATTCTATGGGCAATCTACATCTAACTCTGCTTCAGAAAACAAACCTGCACCCCAAGACCTGGGTGCCACAATAGGTTTGTGAGACCCTGAGCCTAGTTCCCTGATCTCACAGCCTCTCAGAGCACGAGCACCTAGAACCCAGTGCCTCTGCACCTGCCTGTAGGCTCTGTCAGACCTGATGCTAAGAGTGATCTCCCCAGCTGAGTCTCTCCATTGTGGAGAAAATGTGACTAGGAGGTCCCTAAAAGCCTTTGACACCAAGGACATTTACAACCTACACTGCTGCTGCCACAAACTCCTACAGCATACTAAGAAGTGACTAAGGCCCCCACAGCTATTGCTGTCATAGAACACAGCTGAAGAAACTCCACAGAAACTAAACCGCTGCTCCCATCTAGAAATAGAGTCACCACACCTTTCCCAACTGGCACCCTAAAACCCAAAACTGCAAGTGAGAGTCCTCTACAAAAGCCACACGAGGAAGTTTGGGAGAGCTGATTTTTCCACCAGATGCACAGATGTCAATGTAGGGACAAAAGAATCATGAAAAGATACAGAAATATGGCATCACTAAAGTAACATAACAATCTACCAACAGACCCCAATGAAAAGGAAATCAACAAATTGTTGGGAAAAGAACAGAAAAAATGATACAAATTATGAAAAAATATTGGTGGGGTAACTGTTCTAAAATTGCTAAAAATGGGTTATAACCAATGTTTGGTTTGTCAGACTCATGATTCTGGGGGAATAAAACTTCAGGAGGTATATTTCTGCTACATGATGGACCATTTGAACATTTACACATGGACTGCATTCAGTTGCCACCATCATGCCACTGCACTCCAGCCTCGGAGACAGAGCAAGAGTCCAACCCCCCCACCCAAAAAAAAAAAAAAGAAACGACACTCTAATTTTTCCTGTGAATAAAATTATCATTACCAAATATAGAAAATCTATCCAAGTCATATCTGAAAAAGAGTATTGTGCTTCCAGGCATCATGCACTGAAGACCTGGGAATTACCTATGTGGGGACAGGTATTGTTTATGTCATGTAACCAGATTAAATTCAGTAGGATCCCTTTTTACTAAATGTGGTTATACACCCTTATAGCATGTTATTAAAAGGCCACAAAAAAGTAAATTTTTCACAGGAACTCGTGTAGAAAGTATGCAGATTTATGGGTGAACAAATTTAACTGACCCCTGCTCCAGCACAGCTAAGTGACTTGCTTTTCTAAGCTCTGAGGGCTTATGCTGGGTCTGTGCAGTCTGCTCATTCATTCTGCCTCCTCACTGGTTTGGATCTTGCTTTTTGGCTGGCTCCTTTCTGCCTTTCAAATAGCTTCCTCTGAAAGTTCCCGAAGCAGTATCTATGATCAAAGACCAAAACGGTCAATAATCAAAATTAGCACCGACTTTGAAACAGATGAAGATAAGCTCGTTTCCACTGAGTAAAGATTCCAGTGGAATTCATGGGGACCTACTTTCAGTAGTAGTGAGGTACCAGTAAGATGGAATTTAAAGCTAATCCATACATTGAGAAAAATCTTAGATTTTGCAGCAAATCAGACTTGAAAATGAATAATAACATATGCATTCAACAAAAGCATTTAATGGAACATCGTGTAGCTTAAGTTCCCTTTTTATTTAAGTTGGGGGCTTTTGTTTGGTATTGAGCAAAACTGAATGTTTTACCTATTTCTCCTTTGATTTTGTTATTACAGAAAGCTGTATTTAAAAGGTGGCTGATGCTGCTGTTTTTAGATACTACCACCAGTATCTAAGTAACGGATGATGTGTCCATGGGAGCAACTAACAGCTGGTTTGTAAGTATCCTGAATGGTGAATGGCAAGCTTGACTGTCTCCTAGTTTTTCTAAAGTATGAATTTCTTCCTGTAGGTCTCCAGGCTATTATGACTTGTGTTACCAGGTAACAACAAAAATGGTCTTTTAAAATCAGGCCATTTTACAGTGAACTATGGTTCTTAATCACCATCAAATCCTGATCGAAGGACTACGACCAGTTAGAGTCACATATTGTTGAACTGCCTGTATTGCCTGTTCTTTGACCTGTTTGATTTGGTTAGGTTAATTCAGTTCATTTCTTAGAACTTGTTAAGGAGTACACTTTGTCTTTGTTTGTTTTAAGAGGTAGTGTCTGTGTATGCTGCCCAGGCTGGATTCAAACTCCCAGGCTTAAGAGATCCTCGTGCCTCGGCCTCTCAAGTAACTGGGACTACAGGCTCATACCGTGGCAACCAGCTGGTCTTTTCCTATTATTTTCTTGATAGTCATAATAGTCTCCTGATATGGTCTGGCTCTGTGTTTCCACCCAAATCTCACCTTGAATTGTAATCATCCCCACATGTTGTGGGAGGAACCTGGTGGAAGGTAATTGGATCATGGGGGCAGGTTTTTCCTGTGCTATTCCTATGGTAGTGAACAAGTCTCATGAGTTCTGATGGTTTTATAGAAGGGAGTTCTCCTGCACAAGCTCTCTTGCCGGCCACCATGTAAGATGTGACTTTGCTGTTCCTTCCTCTTCCTACGTGATTGTGAGGCCTCCCCAGCCATGTGGAACTGTGAGTACATTAAACTCCTTTCCTTTGTAAATTACCCAGTCTTTACTGGATATGGCTTTCTTTATTAGCAGCGTGAGAACAGACTAATATATCCCCCAGTGCACGGCATCATCTTAAGTCTTAAATGTTTTGTATGCAGCCAGCTACTGAGCATTGAATGGCCTCACTTCAACTAGATCAGCAAGAACATAAAAAATTGTTTTTCTGATGTGATGTTGTGACTCATGAATCCATACTGAAGCCAAATAAGTCATTATAATAGTGACAGAGAATGGTGTCAATGCCCAGAGTTTGGGTCAATCTCTCAAAACTGAGAGGCTGACCAAAAGGAGGGTAATTATTAAATCAGACTAAATTTGGCCTGAGAAAGCCACCATACTGGAGTTCTTATGCATGAATTGCAAACTAACTTAGTATTAAACAAACTGTAAACCTAATTTAGGAGTGAGCTTCTGTAACAATAGCTAAGTCTCAGCCAATCACAACAGCCATGCATTAGCCAATCACAGGCGGCCAGCTGTTCAGACCGAATTCAAACAAGGCGCATACTGTGCTGTAACCAAGGCAGCTGTTTCTCTACTTTACTTCTATTTTCTGTCCATTGCTTTTCTTCTTCTGCCATAAATTTATCTGCCCCTACAGCAGCCCTCAAGTCTCTCTGAATCTGTTCCGATTCTCAGAGCTGCCAGATTTCATAAATCAATTTTTTTTCTTTTTCTCGCTCAATTAAACTCTGTTAAATCTAATTTGTCTAAAGTTTGTCTTTTAACTCTGCCAGGTGGCTCTTTCCATCTGGTTCTTGTCTCTTCATCTAAATGTTTCTCTGCCTTTTCATCTCTGAAACAGTCACCTGGCATTGGTAACATTCTGCTCCGATCCCCGCAATGGGAAACTAGCTCTAAAGATGCTGTTTACTATTACAGTCAGAAATTCACGTCTTCCACTGTTTTGCTTTGTGTTATGTTTTAAAGATAGCATCATACGTTCTTTTTTTTTGAAGGGCCTGAAGAAGCCTTTGGGCCAAAGCAATACAATTCTGACCTCTTAAGAAAATCATATCACATAATTTTCTACCTTTAAAAATTGTATAACATTTTTAACTCTAAAATAAAAAGCATAGGCCCACAAACCTAAGCTTTATTCCCAAAAAAAGATGTTTCCTAAGGAAATATATTCAGATTCCAAAATGCCATTTTTAGGGAGCTGAATAATAAGGACTTAGGGACACAAAGAAGGAAACAACAGATAACTGGGATCTACTCGAAGGGGAAGGTGGCAGGAGGGAGAGAGCAGAGCTGGTAACGATGGGCTGAACTTAATACCTGGGTGATATAATAATACATACAACAAAGCCCGTGGCAGGCGTTTATCAGCGTAACAAACCCTCACATGTACCCCTAAACCTAAAATTAAAATGTTGCTTTAAATGCTATTTTTTTCTTCAATGTATTTAGCTATTTTAGTGATTCCCAAATGATTTATACTCAATTCCTCATTACATAATAGATTGTGGGGTCAGTGGGAAAAAAAAATTAAGTTAGAAGCCTCTTATTTTTATTTATTTATTTATTTATTTATTTTGAGAGAGTCTCACTCTGTTGCCAAGGCTGGAATGCAGTAACATGATCACAGCTCCCTGCCTCCCAGGTTCAAGTGATTCTCCTGCCTCAGCCTCCAGAGTAGCTGGGACTACAGGTGCCACCATGCCCAGCTAGTTTGTGTATTTTTTTGGAGCGATGAGGTTTCATCATGTTAGCCAGGCAACTCTGGAACTCTTGGCCTCAAGTGATCCACCGGCCTCAGCCTCCCAAAGTGCTGGGATTACAGGTGTGAGCCACCGCACGCAGCCTGGAAGATGCTTCATTTCACAAAAATTTTAATTTAGAGTTAATATAATTGAAAAAAACAATAATTGAAGCATTTCTATTCTCTACGCAAATCAGCAGTTAATAAAGCCCTCAGTACATGCCACAATAACTATAGCTTAGATGTAACTCACTATATCTAAAACATATATTTAATTTATAGGAAAAAAATCATGAAAAATGAATTTAGGAGGAAGACTATAACTTAAAACAAGTAAACAGTGATGATTCAGGGAAGAAGGAGGATGCCTATGGTCTGCTCATCACTTTCCTCTATACCAAGCTGGCCCCTTCAGCGTTGCTTATAATAAAGAAAAAACAACCAAATACTCGTGAAGAATAGGCCAATAATACTAAATAGTCATTAAAAAGATGGTATGTACGAATATGCAAAGCATCATATAAAAAGCCCTTCCAGCCAGGTGTGGTGGCATGTGCCTATAGTCCCAGCTACTTGGGAGGCTGAGATGGGTGGATCGCTTGAGCCCAGAAGTTCTGGGCTGTAGTGCACTATGCCGATCGGGTGTCTGCACTAAGTCTGGCATAAATATGGTGACCTCCCAGGAGCGGGGGACCACCAGGTTGCCTAAGGAGGGATGAACAGGCCCAGGTCGGAAACGGAGCAGGTCAAAACTTCCGTGCTGATCAGTAGTGGGATCGCGCCTGTGAATAGCCATTGCACTCCAGCCTGGGCAACATAGGGAGACCCCATCTCTAAAAAAAAAAAAAAAAAAAAAAAAAAAAAAAAAGCCCTTCCAGAAAATTTTTGGGTTTTTTTAAATTTTTTTTTTATATTTCGTATTTTTTTTTTTTTTTTAGGGAGTTCTACCTTTGTTGCATTGGCTAATATTGAACTCCTGGGCTCGGGCTCCTGCTTTGGCCTCCCAAAGTGCTAGGATTATAGGTGTGACCCACCACACCCAGCCCCAGATAAATTGTTGTGGAATTTTTAGAAAAACCCAGAATATAGCCCATTTCTATTTAAAAAGGACTGTTGTGTGTAGGCGTTTATCTGTGGGCACCAGGGTTATATGTCAAAGTAATAATCTGGCCTATGTCTATACCACCCTGAATGTACCCCATCTCCTCTGATCTCTGAAGCTAAGCAGGGTCCGGCCTGGTTAGTACTTGGATGGAAGTAATAATCTGCTTGTTTTTCTGTGTGTTTCCTCCTCTCTCAGTGGTGCCCCAAGGGTTGGGCAGAGCAGTGTTTTCTCCTTCAGCCCATGCCTAAGCAGGAACAATGACTTAAAAGCCCTCACTAGGGAAAATTTCCTTTATGCATGTTTGCAGAACCAGTTTTTCCTCTTCCAGAGGTAATGTAAGACTGTGCCTGTGGAAAGAATGAAAAAGGTGCCCGACAAAGGGCAGAGAAGACGGATAAGGAATCGATGAAGTGTGAGGGAAGAGAGCAGGGAGAGGATGAGCTCCCATCAAGTGTGGCTCCATTGCTAACTCCTCAGTCGACTGGAGCACAGTGGTGCAGTCTCGGCTCACTGCAACCTCCGCCTCCTGGGTTCAAGTGATCCTTCCGCCTCAGCCTCCTGAGCAGCTGGGACTACAGGCACGTGCCACCACGCCCAGCTAATTTTTGTATTTTTAGTAGAGACGGGGTTTCCCCATGTTGGCCAGGAGATCTCAATCTCCTGACCTTGTGATCTGCCCGCCTCAGCCTCCCAAAGTCCAGGCACTTCCAAGACTCCTGAACAGAGGAGAAATGAATAGTCGGGATGAACTAGCTAGCTTATGCTGCAGTAACACCCTCCAACTCTCAGTGGTTTAAAACAATAAAATAAAAAGAAAACCTCGTATATCTATACTCACATCAAATGTGTGGATTTGCCACACCAAGCAATTCTCCAGCTCTCCTGACACCAACTGGATGTCCTACTACTCAATTCTGATATTATCCATATAGAGTGGGCACAGACCCCTCCCATTACAGGGTCAATTACACAAGTCCCGGGCCTGTGGTACTTCTAACCAACTTGGCTAAAAATCAGGGTTTCCACAACCCTCTCCTCGTGTTTGATAATCTGCTTTCGTGACTCACAGAACTCAAGAAAACACCTTATTTATGTGTGCTTTTATTTATTTATTTATATTTTGTAGAGACGGGGGTCTCACTATATCACCTAGGCTAGTCTCAAACTCCTGAACTCAAGGGATCCTCCCACCTCAGCCTCATGAGTAGCCAGGACTGCAGATGCGCACTATCACTCCCAGCTCCTAACTTATGGTTATCAGTTTATTATAAAGGATACAAATGAACAGTCCAGATGAAGAGGTACATAGGGCAAGGTGGGAAAGAGGCATGGAGCTTCCCTGCCCTCTCCAGATACACCACCCTCCCAGTACCTCCATGCATTCACCAGCCTGGAAGCTCTCCAAACCCCTTCATTTAGGGTTTTTATGGAGTTTTCATTATGTAAACATGATGGAGTCAATCACTGGCCACTGGTGATTGGGCTCAATCGCCATCCCCTCTCCTCTCCCTGGAGTGGGGGGCCCGGAGCTGAAAGTTCCAACCCCCTAATCACATGGTTGCTTCCTCTGGCAACCAGCCCCTCTCCTAGAGTCACCCCATTAGTATAAGCTCATGGTTGAAAGGGCTTATTATGAATAGAAGAAGATGCTCCTCCTACCAGTACCACTCAGAAAGTTACGAGAGTTCTAGGAGCTCCGTGCCAGGAACTAGAAACTAACACCAAATATATATTTCTTATTACAAAGGTTATTTCAATCACGAAGGTTAATTTTGTTAGCTGAGGGCTGGCTCTCCTCCATGACATTTGTTTTTTTGGAGACAGAGTCTTGTTCTGTCACCCAGGTTGGAGTGCAGTGACGTGATCTTGACTCATGGCAACTTCCACCTCCTGGGTTCAAATGATTCTCCCCCTCAGCCTCCCAAGTAGCTGGGATTACAGGTGTGTGCCACCACACCCCCACTACACCTGGCTAATTTTTATATTTTTAGTAGAGACACGGGTTTCGCCATGTTGGCCAGGCTAGTCTCAAACTCCTGACCTCAGGCGATCCGCCAATCTTGTCCCCAAGATTCAGAACATTTTTTTCCAGACCAAAGGCCAGAACCATGACACTTACTATGTCATCCTGACCTTATAGTAGAGAACTAACTATGGAGACCATGAACTTGACTTAGAGCAAGAACATCCAACATATTTATTCCCTGAGAAGTCTCAGATTCCCATCTGGGATCACTCCCCACTACCATCCTGGGGCCCATGAAAGGGCCTGGAGTAGGACAGGCGCTCAGGGAGGGTGTGCCAGGTAATTCAAGGGATAAGAAGCTGCCCTCACAGAGCCCTGCCTTGGGTACTTTTGTCCACCTTGGGGCTTTCTTCCATCACAAGAGGAGTGAGAGCCAAAAGGCAGTTGGTTTGGGGAAGGATGGGAAGATTGAATAACAAAGCGAGACTCAGTCTAACAGGTGCATGACTCAGAGCCCAGCCTGTGCCTGATTCAACCACCCGTTCTGCTCCACACCTCCTGGGATGTGTCCGTGACAGCTAGAGGGGACTGCTCAAGACATGGAAGATGTCCCTCCTCCTTTGAGAACCTTCTTGGGACAGAGCCTTGGAGCCAGGGTTATGGGGAAGACAAGCGTGGGTGCAAGTCTTAAAAATATAAATGTGAGTCATTCTCTCATCATTCAACAAATAGTTCATTATTTTGATTCACCAAGTATTGATCAGCAAGAGCCCAGAACCATGATGGGAACTGAGGGATGTACAAACATGTCCGAGAACGAGCCCCCACCCTAACCAAACCTACAGCCCAGAGGGGAGTACAACACACAGCCAAACGCCAGTGTTCAGGACCCAGCAAAGCTCACAAATGGCACAGGCACGATTTGGTGGGAGGCCAAAAGGGGAAAGGACTAATTCCTGCTGGAGACCCCAGAGCCTTTCCTGGCAGATGTTCAGCTGAATTCATGGCCTCTTTTGAAAGGAGCTGGATAGGACCAGTCTCTCTTGTAATCTTTTTCTCTAAAGCAGGCTCTCCTGCTGGGAGGAGAAGAAATGTGAAGGCTTTCCTAGGATTTCACTGGCATCCGTGTTCTGGGGAACAGGGCTAATAAGGTGTTTATAATTCAGAAGCATGGTATAACAAAAAACAAGTATCTGGTTTGTGTCCCAGTTCCTGGTACACAGTTCCTAAAAGCCTTGGAATCTCTATGATAATAAGAGTGACTTTTGTATGCTAATGAAATGACAGGTGGCTGAGGGCCCCTGGATAGTTTCAGGATGGGGTCTCCTTGCCAGAAAGCCCAACGAGTGATTAGAGGGTTGGGACTTTCAGCCTCAACCCTAAACTTTTGTGGAGACTGAGTCCAACCATCTGTGGCCAATGATTTAATCAATCATGTCTACATAATGAAACCTCCATAAAGTCCCTACATGACAGGATTTGGGGAGCTTCTGGATGGGTGAATGCCTTGAGGTGCCGGGAGGGTGTCTCCTGGGAAGAGAGCTTGGAAGCGATGCGCCCTTCCCTCATGCTGTGCCCGGTACAGCTCTTCCATCTGGCCATACCTGAGTGGTGTCTTTTGAAATTAACTGGTAATAGTCAGTTAAGTGTTTCCTGAGACATCTGAGTCATTCTTGCAAATTATCAAACCTGAAGAAGGAGGCTGTGGAAATCCCCAACTTTGTAGCCACGTCAGACAGAAATGTGGGTAACCTGTGGAGTCTAGAATTGAATTGAATTGTTGGACATTCAGTTCATGTCAGAGAAATGGAGAATTCATTTATATAAGCAAAAAACCTACCAAGACAGAGGGTCGAGAAAGTGCTGCCGCCTCCACATCTATGAGCAAAGCAACGTGCAGGCTGCCTGGGCCGTTTCCAGAAGTGCAGACGCGCGCCTGTCTTTGAGTCACGTCCCGGGATGCACCCAGGAGCTGCACTCCCAGCTCCTTTCTAGGCACTGCGTCTTTCCAGCCGCTGCCATTTTCTCCCTTGGGCAGCCAGATCTCTCTGCTCCTTCGTCTCTGTTTAGTCCCATAACCATGTTAGCCTTCTGGGGTTAGCTCTAACTTTCAGTCCTTTCTTCTAGAAATGTGACCATCCTCTCTTCTACTCAAAACCAATAACCTCTCCTTCCCAGGATGCGTCTCTTGCTTCTTTCCCAATTCAAACCAACTGGCAGCTTCAAACAGAAACTAAAGTACCTTAGTCTCCTTTTATCCAAGGTTTCAGTTACCTATGATCAACAGAGGTCTGAATATATTAAATAGAACATTCCAGGAATAAACAATGTCTAAGTTTTAAATTGCACTCCAATCTGATAGCATGACAAAATCTCTCACCATCCCACCTCATCCTGCCAAGGACATGAACCATCCCTTTGTCCAGGACACCCATCTTGAATATGCTCCCCATCTGGGAGTCACTTAGTAACTGTCTTGGTTATCAGGTCTAAAAAACATAGTATGTATAGGGTTTGATACTCTCCATGGTTTCAGGCATCCGCTGGGGGTCTTGGAATGTATTGCAGGAGGATAAGCAGAGGACTACTACTATTGTTTCTTCCTGAACAAGAAGACTTATCAGAGCCAAAATTTTTCCAGTTGCAAGAAATAGAAACCTGTTCTAACTCGCCTGTGTTAAGATGGGAAATTTATTTCCAGGTATCACATTGTCTCAGACAATCAAAAATCAGGAAATATCATTAGATGGCAGTTAGACCACAGAAAGACAGGAACCAGAACTGGAAAACAATCAGAAATCAAAGCCACTACTTTCTCAGATTTCCTTCCCAAATCTTTGGGGTCACAGAATTTCTCAGCCCATGTCATTATGGATCTTCTTCTTTCTCCCCACCACAACGGCTTTCTCTACTTCTCTGCTCACCTGATAAAAGATGGTCCCACATAGAGCTCAAGATTAACAATGCTTTAGCTCAAGCAACCATCAGAGCCTGAATAGGACCATAGAATTCTCATACCAAAATCCCAAAGAAGGAAACTTATTCCATGCTGCCCACATAGGCTACAAAAACACTATGAAAGAACTATGAACCACAGAGGCCATCATGTAACACCAGCCTGGCTGTGTCGAAGGAACAGTTCTTCGAGAAGGGGAGCACTGTCCGGGGATGATAACCAGGAGCACCTGGAGATGTAGGGTGGCCAGCTGCAAACACCTGGGCTGGCACTGAAAGAGGACAAACAGGAAGTACAGCAGGAAACCACTGAGCAGGAAGAGGGAGAGGTATAGGAGCCCTCTCTGGGGATGGTTGACGACGGGCGCCAGCACCAGGTAGAAATAAGCCAGAAGCATGATGGTGGGAATGAAGCGGGGAACCTGCAGTGGGCACAGTGGGGATCTGGCCCCTGAGACCTGGATGATGGACGGGGAGCAGGAGGTGGTGTATGGTCCCAGGCTCTGTCCCTCCCGCCTGCCTTCCTATTGTTTACACCTGCCAGCAGCTCCTCTCTTCCAGTCCCTGCCACTAAACTTTGTCTGGACCAGGGGAGCCACCTGCTGGGCTACTGGAGGCTCTCCAGGGAGCAGAGCCTTGGGAGCCAGCATTCTGCTCTCTGTGCTGTGTGAACCCAAATGCGTTCATGGATTGTCTCTGCATCTGTTTTACCTCAGAGTCCTCAAGAGGAGAAATGAGTCCCTGGCAAGTAAAGTTAATGCCTTGTGATTCCGCTGTCCCTCTAGCCCCAGAAAATATGGAAATTCTCTGACAAACGTAATGATCATGACAGCCCCTTACAGTCTTCTTCTTAGCTCTGAATGAGGCTGTGGCCCAAAGACCTGCCTCATGCAGGAGCCTAGGGTTGGAAAAGCCCAAAGTCTGTCTCAAAGTCTACCTCGTAAGGTCAGGGAAGTTTCTACTTCTTTATCTGCAAGTACAGAAGAGAGTGGGTAGTTCCATTGATGAGACAGGCTAGGAAAACGTGGGCTGCTCTTTGTCAGATCCTGCTGTAGGTGGGCCCACGAGACGGGCTGACCCAGCAGGTGCAAACCGAGGGCAGAGTTGTCAGCTCATCCAGGGCCATTCGGCCACCTCAGCTCCCCGATCCATGCAAATCAAGGAGCTAAGGCAGGGCCAGGGCCCCAAGGAGAAGGATGCACTGGAGGTTAACCCGTAGCCTATCCTTCCCTTTGTCTTCCAGTGCATAGAAGGATGCACTGGAGGTTAACCTGTAGCCTATCCTTCCCTTTGTCTTCAGGCATAGAGTGGCATGCACACAAATTCAGTCACCCACATGCTTTCAGATCGGCCTCTCTGACTTGCCCTGGCTGGATAAGGAGGCCATTTTCGAAAGGAAAAAGGAGTGCTTGTGTTTCTTTAAAAAGGAAAGCATGGGCAGGATGCAATGGCTCATGCCTGTAATCACAACGTTTTGGGAGGCTGAGGTGAAGGGATTGCTTGAGCTCAAGAGTTCGTGACCAGCCTGGGAAAGAGCGAGACTCTATCTCTTCAAAACATTTTAAAATTAGCCAAGCATGGTGGTGCATGCCTGTAGTTGCAACTAATCAGGAGGCTGGGGTGAGAGGATCCCTTGAACCCAGAAGTTCAAACCTGCAGTGAGCTGGGACTGCACCAATGCACTCCTGCTCAGGGACAGAGCAAGATCCTGTCTCTCTCTCTTTTTTCTTTGTTGTTGTTGTTGTTTTATTTTGTTTTGTTTTGTTTTGAGACAGAGTCTCACTCTGTTGCCCAGGCTCACTGCAGCCTCCACCTCCTGGGTTCAAGCAATTCTCCTGCCTCAGCCTCCTGAGTAGCTGGAATTACAAGCGCACACCACCAACCCTGGCTAAATTTTGCATTTTTGGTGGAGATGAGGTTTCCCCACATTGGCCAGGCTGGTCAGGAACTCCTGACCTCAAGTGACCCACCCACCTCAGCCTCCCAAGGTGCTGGGATTACAGGCGTGAGCCACCGCACCTGCCGATCCTGTCTCTTAAAGAAAGAAAAACGGAAATCTCGGTAGAATCTCAAGGAAGCCTGTGCTCTCTTCAGGGACAGCACATCCACAGCTCGCGTAACCGTGTATCATTTCCCTCTGGGCTGGTGGCATGGTGAGCTGGGCCACTGAGCACCCAGACGAATCCTTTGCTGTGCCCACACCAGTGCCCGTAGCTGGGTGGCTGATGTAGGTCTGATCAAAACTCCTCCTAACCCTGGAGGCAGAGTCCAGACCAGGTCATCTTTTGAGGAGGTCAATGCTGGGAGATGTTGGGTCCTATGTGGTACGGACCATTCTGGAATCCTCATTCTGCAGAGACATTCTCAGCCACATGCCCCAGTCTCAGCCTGAAGTCCCCCTAAGCTCACTATGGATTTGATTTTGTTCTTACCGTATACTGATTTTCTTCTTTCTTATGGGAAAAAGATACAAGAAAAAACCCTTGTATGTTACTTATTGTTCTTGAGAGAGTCGCATCAGCACAGTACAACCTGTTCCAGATTAATTAGACTATGACAACAAAGAAAGAAAACGGGCAATGCTTAAAAACTTCTTCCAGGCCAGGCGCGGTGGCTCACCTCTAATCCAGCACTGTGGGAGTGAGAGGTGGGAAGATCACTTGAGCCCAGGAGTTTGAGACCAGCCCGGGCAACATAGCAAGACTCTCCTCTCTATTTATTTAAAATCTATGTATATAATAATTTTAGAAACTTCTTCTGAGAACTCAGACATTAAGCTCTCCTGCTGCCCATTGACCCGGCTTCAGATGAGGTTATAAACTGGATATGACAACACCCCATCATTTCCGCCCTTGGGAAAGTAATAAACGGGGTCAGAACATCTCCCAATTTTGTTGCGATGATTGTGCCTGTGCAGGTTGGCTGTGGCTCTAACTTGAATTCAATAGCGATCACATTAGGCTAGAGTTTAGAATGCAGACTTTGACCACAAAGGGAAAATCGTAGCGCAGCTGAGGGCTACCGGTCATGTGAATAGTGCCTGAATATCCTTTAACATCATCTTAGCAACAGACTAGAGAAATGAGAGAAAAGGAAAATTGACAAAGACAGCACAAGCCTTTAATGTGTCTGTCTCTTGGTAAACATATGTCTTACTGAATTTTTAGAGGCAGTGCAAAGGAGGAGCCATGTTAATTTTGGGAACATGACTGGGAGAGCATGGCTGAAATGTACATGCATGTTCAGGGGACCTGAGTCGGGGCTTCCAAAAGTGTGCATGGATATGTTTATGTCTATATGCACAGGTGTGAGTGTGTACACATAGGGGTCTCCAGAAGTGTGTGTGCACATGTTTATGACAACATGCACATATAAGTACATGGTGGGAGGGGTCCAGGAGTGTGCCTGCATGTGTTTATGTATACGTGCATGTGTGTGAATGTGTACATGTGCATGTGTGTGAATGTGTACACATGGGGGCATCAGATACCCCAGTAGGAGGACCATCTCACTTGCCTTATGAAGTTCACTGTGGTACTGAAACATCCTGGAATGACCAGGACCAAAGCCATGGCCATGGTGAACATCAGGGCTGGAGTCGGTATGAGATGATAAACATAAGCCATGGACAGAATTCAAGGCCGGAAAGCAGAGCTGGGTGTCAGGCAGGCCCTAGAGGAGCTTAAGGGAGCATCTCTTCCCCTGTTGAACATACTCTGGACACCAGACCATACTCTGTGGTCCAACATGGCTCTCCCCTCCCTTGCCCTGTTTCTAAAAATTCAGAATGGAAGTCACCACAGCTTCCAGAGGTAGGTCTCTGTGGTCCATCTGTACCTGCGCTGTCCTCTCCTCCCCGGGGTAACCAGGTCCAGGGAGAAGAGGACAGGGCAGGTACAGATGGACCAGGGAGAGGAATATGGGGTTATTGTGGAGACTGTATTTTTATTGAGATGGAGTCTTGCTCTGTTGCCCAGGCTGGAGTGCAGTGGCTCACTCCCAGCTCACTGTAGCCTCTGTCTCCTGGGTTCAAGTGATTCTCCTCTCTCTGCACCCTGAGTAATTGGGATTTCAGGGACCTGCCACCACACCTGGCTAAGTTTTGTATTTTTAGTAGAGATGGGGTTTCACCTTGTTGGCCAGGCTGGTCTTGAACTCCTGACCTCAGGTGATCTGCCTGCCTTAGCCTCCCAAAGTACTAGGATTGCAGGCATGAGCCACTGTGCCTGGCCAAGGCTATTATTATTCAACAGATATTCAGCCTTCCTCTCCCTACCTCTGTGGAAGGATTATCAGTCCCCCATTCATTGACGTGGAGTCTGGCTGTGTTACTTGCTTGGACCAATAAAACGTGAGCTGGAGTGACAAGTAGATTCTCTAAATATGCGTATGTGGTTTGGCTTGGTCTGTTGAACCTCTGCCACCTGCTATAGGCAATGTCATGCCCCTAGCTACTACTTTGACCTCAGTACCTAAGGATAGACTCAGGCCAAGGTGAGACCCAAAGCAAGCCACAGCCTGAAGCCAAGCCACAGCTGACCCACTGACTTGGGAACAACAGTTAAATGTTGTTACAATCCACTGAGATTTAGGGGCTGTCTATGATTCAGCAGTATTGCAGTCAAAGGTAACACCAGGTCAGAGAGTCTCCAGCGGGAGGAGACCCAGAGGGTACACAGCCACACAAATAGTGTTTCTCCTCCCCATGGCCCCTGCACCACAGATGGCACAAATATCCTTATTGCCTACCCTGACCCAGTGTCACCCAGTACTGTGATCTCCCAAAAACCCCAAAGTAAAAGGATTAGAGTTCAAGCCGAGAGGTATGGAGTGCCTAAGTTCTGTTCTCAGAAGAAAAAGGACTGTATCTTACAGGGAAAGTCCTGTTTGGGACCAAATGCTAAGCTTCAGGCAGCAGAGAGCGTAGCTGGCTGGCCTTGTAGCTCCCCGCCTGCAGCCCCACCCTCTTGCCCAGCCCTAAGCCTCGTCCTCTCACCACGTGGCCCTCTCTTGCAGCCACACAGCACAAACGATTTCTGCTGAAGAAAATCCATCAATTCCATTGATGGAACTGAACGTTCACACTGCAACAGCCAAGGACACACCAGGCCCAGGACCTCAGAAGCTGGGGAAGGAATTTCAGCAGCATCCTGGAAGAGCGCCACAAGGCCCCACTCAGAAATGGAGCAAGCAATACATTCAAAGACAAGTTTAAATACACATGGAGCACTTTCCTTCCCCAGCCTGGAAAGTCTGCTGTGTGACAAGGGATATACCATGTGAGGTAGTCACCACCCCCACCCCCGACCCCCGCCATTCACAGCCATAGCATCAGCAGAGAGGGTCTCACTGGGCAATAGCACTAGCGGGTAACTGAGGTTGACCAGGATATACAGGCTGGTGACCAGGGGGATGGCGATCATCAGTGCCCACACCACGTTCCACTGCAGGATTGGGGAGAAAAGGGCACATGTTAGCCAGGGAGGTCTGGCTCAGGTGACCAGGACAAGCTCCATAGCACAGCACTAAGCTTGTCTCTGCAGCAGGGAGTTGTGCCAGGCCCTGGGGCACGAGCCAGGTCAAGTGCCCCTCTTCTATGAACTCACAGCCCCCACAGCCTGGACACACATTCAGGCAGATGGGTTGGGAGTCTGTGAAGGTCACTAATTAGAGTCAGAGCAGTAGAGGTACTGTGATGTGGCAAGGAAAATGGCTTCAGCTAGGCTAAAATATAATGGCTTCTCAGGCTCACAGGCTACGTGCAGGCTCACAGGCTACATGATAAGGCACTACGATTAATCAGGCCAACGCCAGGTGCAGACACCAGCCTCATTTCAATGGAATTCAAGAACTCGCCACTCAGGGTCGCACGGACCCTGAGAAGAAACCCCCTTGTCTCTAGCTGCTGGCCTTGGCTTCTGAACAAACTGCTTGCTTACTGATATTGGGAGTTTTCACTGTCTCTAACTGCTGACCTTGGCTTCTGTACAAACTGCCTGCTTGCAAAG
>CAUYQU010046476.1:0-45211 GCA_963574635.1 Cheracebus regulus | reverse complement strand
GGACAGTGTTACAAGAGTAAGAGATTCTTACTTGTACATAGGCTTACCTGCTGAAAACAGGCCCCTGCTGTACAGATTTTGGGTACATAATTTAGCTCTTTTAGTCAATCCAGAAGATTTAAATGACCCTCTCTTTTTTTTTTCTTTTGAATGCCATGTAAAGCCTTTTTGGTTAAGAGGTCATTTTTAAAATTGCCTTAAGTATAAATAGTACCTTTGGAATGTATTTAGTTCATTATTTGAGCTGCCTTCATACTGGTTTCCTCAGCCTTCCTTCACCCTGTAATATTTTCAGCCCACTGTTTACCTTGCCTCAATAAAAAGTTTCTAATGACAAATAAAAAAAAAAAAAAAATCAAGCCAGGTGCTGTGGCTCACTGCTGTAAACACTGGTAATAATGTCCCCACTTTTGTTTCTGATTTTAGTTACTTGAGTCTTTATTTTTTAGTCAGTTCTAATGTTTTCACAATTTTGTTGGTCTTTCAGAATAACCAACTCTTGGTTTGGTTTTGTTTTCATATTTTATCACACTTTAATCTTTAATATTTCCCTCCTAATCACTTTCTGTAAGATTTTTTCTAGTTCATGAAAATAAACTTAGGTTGCGGATGTCAGATCGTTTCTTCTTTTTAAAGCATTTACAGGTATAAATTTCCCTCCTACGACTGCTTTTGCCTCATTCCATAAGTTTGGCCATTGCTTCCATTTTCAGTTGTCTTCAAGCATTTCCTAATTTCACTTCTGATTTACTCTGACATATTATTTATTTAAGAGTGTGTTTAATTTCCACATACTTAGGAATTTTCCACTTTTCATGATGTGATTGAATTCCAGCTTTTGTGATTATAATTGGAAAAGACGTTTATAGTATTAAACATGTGAATTAAGAGGTTTTAATGAATTTATTACAATGTTTTCAGCCTTTAGTATGAGAAAAATGACAAATTATTGTTGAATTTATATTGTATTCAACCAATGGAACACTACACAAAGCCACAAATGCTAGGAATACAACTTGGGAATAGAGGAGGGGGAGGTAGGAACCAAGTGGGAACAGATATTATCAAAATAATGCTGTGGGCCAGGTGTGGTGGCTCATGCCTGTAATCCCAGCACTTTGAGAGGCTGAGGTGGGTGGATCACGAGGTCAGGAGTTTGAGACCAGCCTGGCCAACATGGTGAAACCCCATCTCTACTAAAAATAAAAAAATCAGCCGGGCATGGTGGCGCGCGCCTGTAGTCCCAGCTACTCTGGAGGCTGAGGTGAGAGAATCGCTTGAACCTGGAAGGCAGAGGTTGCAGTGACCTGAGATCGTGCCACTGCACTCCAATCAGCAAGACTCTGTCTCAAAAATGAACAAATAAAGTAATGCTGTGAACTACAGTACTCTGCATTTCAAGTAAGGTGTCCCTGAATTAACATTTGTAGATTTCCTCCCTTAGATACAATTAAAAACATCCTGTTTGTTCCTTTTGATTCATTTAACACATAGTGAACACAAAGTGATAAAGTTGTGAAGATGCAGCAGAAAACAAATGTAGCTGACATTCTAGTGGTAATCAAGTTTGATATGTTCATGATTCAAGTTTTATAAATGCATGAACAAACTCTTATTCTAAGGCCTGTTTCCTGAAAAACTGTCAAACTTTTGTTTGAAGCCTACTGCACAATTTGCAAGGGTTCTCCACTATGACAGTCCCAGGACCCTGGGGTATGCTGAACTGAAACAAGCTTTAACTTAAACACGTTTTTTTCTCCTGCAGGACTGGGTGAAATATATCATCAGCATGGATTCTGTGATAAGTTACAAAATATGAACTCAAAGGGAACTACCTACTATGTGCCTCATATTTTAATGTTTCTTCTCTTTGTGAATGCTTACGTTAGAGTGTAGTCATGAAACCTGAGCAAAGACTTTATTACACACATTACTCACGTTTCTCTCCAATGTGGACACTCTGAAGTTGAAGACTTGAGGCCTGAATGAAGCACATACCACCACCCTCCACACTCACATAGTTTCTGTCTTATGGGGAGCTTCTGAGGCATAGTAAGATTCAAGTTATGCAGCAATCCCACTACTGGGTATATCCAAAGGAAAGGAAGTCAGTATGTCAAGGAGATATCTGCATTCTGTTCATTGCAGTACTACTCACAATAGCCAAGATATGGAATCCACCTAAATGTCCATCATTACATCAATGAAGAAAAGGTGGCATATATACACAATGGAATCCTCTTTAGACATAACAAGGAAACAAAATTTTGTAATCTGTGGTAACATGGGTAAGTTTTGCAGGGCATTGTTAAGTAATATAAGCCAAGCAAAGAGAAATTCTGACTGTCCTCACTCACATGGAAACCAAAAAAGCTGATTTCATAGTAGAGAGTAGAACAGTGACTGCTGAGGCAAGGATGCGTAGGAGATAGGTGAGATGGCCAAAGGTTGGCTAAGAGATACAAAAGTAGAGGTAGACAGGAAGAATATGTTCTACTGTTTTGCAGCACTAAAGGTGACTATCATCAACAATTGATTACAAATTGCTAAAAATGTGTTGTAATCTCACAAATGCGCCACACTGTAGCAGTCTCTCTTGTGAGTTATCACCCGGAGTCTTAATCTTCCGTCCAAGATGATTAAGAAGCACAGAAGCAAGGGTGAAATCGGAGTGAAAGTTTAATAAGTGAAAGAAAAAAATTCTCCACAGTGCAGATGGGGACCCAAATAAGTTGCCCACTATGAGGCTAAGGTCTGGGGTTTTTATGGACTGGAAAAGGGAAGTAATGTACTTAGTCTGTGGGCTGTCTTGGAGAAAGCATGATTCAACTTGGTCCTGGACCCTGGCCCGAGACCAATCAGGAGCTGAAGTGATGATTCATGAGGGTATTCGGCCGGGCCCGAGACCTATCAGGAGCTAAAGTGATGATTCATAAGGGCTATTCAGCTTGGCCCACGACCAAGCAGGAGCTGAAGTGATGATTTATAGAGGCTGGGCTTTTCTTTCTCCACAAAGCAAAGTGCCAACCGGAATCTACTGAAGCCTACTGTATTCAAGCCCACTGTATTCATGCCCACAAAAGAAGAAACTTTCCTGGGATCCTGATGATTATACAAAGGACAAAGGCATTTCTTTGTCAGGCCTTGTTCCCTTTTTTTTTTTTTCCCCCTGTTATTTCATTTTTATTTTTTGAGACAGATCGCCAGCCCAGAGTGTGGTGGCACCATCACGGCTCACTGCAGACAACCTCCTGGGCTCTATCTTTCCACAGCAGCCTCCCAAGTAGCTGGATAACAGAAGTGCGCCGTCACACGTGGCTAATTTTTAAATTGTTTGTAAAGATGGGGTCTTATTATGTTGCCCAGGCTCATTTCGAACTCCTGGGCTCAAGCCATCCTTCCGCCTCAGACTTTCAAGGTGCTGAAATTACAAGTGTGAACCACTGCGCCCGGCCCTGAATACTATTCTTAAAACATAACTAGGGGAACGTGGTGGGGCAGGAAAAAAAAAGGCATAAGTCAAGTCCTCTTGTGGGCATCTGCTCCATATTTATTCCTGTTTGCTCATTCTGAGTCTTGCTGTAAACTTTATTCTGCCATTTTAGCACCCAACTGACCAATAAACTCTTGAAAGACCAGGAGACCTTTTCTCTCTGATCATTAGGTTTGCTCAGACAGAGGCAGTGACAACATGGAACTTCCCGCATTTTCAGCTACTCTTCAATGTAGTTCATTTATAAGAATTGAAGATTAGGGAGTCCACCTTCCAAGCCATTACTTGTTTCCCTTTTAACGTCTCCTCGCCAGAGAGACCCAAACCAAACCGGAAAAACGTAATCACCGTTAATTCACTCGTTCTCACGTCCCTCTCTAAGCTCCCCTCATTAGGCCACTGAGTTCAGTAGCTGGGTCCTGTCCACCTCAACCTCTTGCCTGGCCTAGGTCTCACTCGTATTGTCCCAGCTTACCAAGGACAATTCACAGAGAATATTTCCCTCGACTCTGTCCTCCTCCTCTGGCCCCTAGGATCCTATCGGCCCCGTTCCTACCCACCTGCAGAGACCACCAACCCAAAAAACCCAAAACCCTCGATACACGCGATAACCCTTGAGGTATGAGAGCAGCCACCTTGTTCCCGCAAAGGCCGCGGGGAAAGGAGCTGAGCTTGAAGCGCGTCGGGTCGGAGAAGCCGCGTAGGATGGAGCTAGCGCAGGAGTGGAATTTTCCAGGGAGCGCGCCCTCCGCCGAAATGTGAGCAGCGAGCACACTGTGGTAAAAGTGCAACTTAGGTAAAAGTGCAAGCTTTTACCTAAGGGGCTGGAGGTTCTTCTATCTGTGCAGCCATGGGCATGTCTCCAGGCACAGCCCCCTGTGCTGGTTCCCTTACCAGTGCCTGTAGCTTGACTTTCTTCCCCAGGCTGCTTTTTATGTTATGTGTGGATGAAGCACTGACCGGTGCGGCAGGGGCTCTCCAGGGACCCTTCCCCTGCTGTCTACCAGTTCCTCTCAAATGGACTTTGAATTTTCCAACACAAAGAAATGGTAAATGTTTGAGGTGATAGATATACCAATTACACCGATTTCATCATAAATTATATGCACATATTAAAATAACACACTGTACCCCATAAATATTAACAATTATGTGTCATTTAAAAATAATGATAAAAGTATATCCAGATTCAAGCGCCTCTTGCAGCGCTTCCCACAGTCCTCACATTTGGATGGGTTTTCCCCACTATGGTCTCTCTGTTGGTCTTTACGGTATGTCCTGTGTACAAGCCTCTTTCCACAGTCCTCACATTTGAATGGTTTTTTACGGCAGTGGAGTCTCTTATGATTCAAAATACTTGAGGCCCGGCAAAAGCTCTTCCCACATTCCTTACAATTATAAGGTCTCTCCCCCGTGTGGACCCTCTTGTGCAAGTCAAGATTAAACTTACTAATGTAGCCCTTCCCACACTCCTCACATTTATATGGCTTTTCTCCACTGTGGGCTCTCTGATGGGAGGACAGTTGTGAATTTGTATAAAAGTCCTTCCCACATTCTTCACATTTGAAGGGTTTTTCTCCACTGTGAACTCGCTGATGGATCAAAAGGCATGAGGACCATCTGAAGCTCTTCCCACATTCTTTACAATTATATGGTTTCTCTCCTGTGTGGACTACCTGATGCTTATAAAAATCTAGCCTACCAATGAAGCCTTTTCCACACTGCTCACATTTGTACGGTTTCTCTCTTGTGTGCACCATGCAGTGCCTATTAAGTGCTGATCTCTGATGAAAGCTCTTATCACATGTATCACACCTAAATGGTTTTTCTCCTGTGTGAACCATAGAATGGCTCTTAAGTCTTGACTTAAAATGGAAGCTCTTACCACATATATCACATTTGAATGGCTTCTCCCCAGTATGGATTCTCTTATGTTCCTTAAGCTTGGAATAGTGAATGAAGGCCTTCCCACATTCCTCACAAATATAAGGTTTCTCTCCTGTGTGTAATTTATGATGAACATTAAGTGCTGATCTACAACGGAAGCCTTTCCCACACTGCTCACATTTGAATGGTTTCTCTCCAGTGTGGACTCTCTGGTGAATACGAAGAACTGAGATGTAACAGAAGCTTCTTCCACACTCATCACATGTATAAGACTTCTCTCCTGAGTTTAATTGCTGAGGAAGATCAAAGACGGAGACATCACTGAAGGACGGTTTACACTTCCCACCCTGGGAAGGTTTCTGTCCTGTGTGAATTATGCGCAGTCCTGCTTCAACCCAGGAGGGGAAGTCACCATATTCAAAGAATTGAGAGTTATTTATGACAGAGTCCTGAGATCTGGTTAAGTCATTTGCAGTTTGTTCCCAGATTTGCTGGCAGGACCACTCCTTGTGTGTTCCTGCTTCTGGAACAGACTCCAACTCAGTTTGGATCTTGCCTCCTGGAAGATTCAAGAGATGTGTACAGGTAAAGCCTTTATTCAGTGCTTTCAAGGTTTCACATTTAGGACATGACATTAAACTTTAATGAATACAGAGAACGTTCAGATTGTGTTTTCCAAGTACACTCTGATTTCTGGTTTGCATGAGGCCAATTCAGAATGACATCATGTCTCATATGTAAAATCCTTGATAGAAATAATAGACTTCATTTAAAAGTATGATACATACATTTAACTTGTTACTTTTTCTTTTTTTTGACATGGAGTCTCGATCTGTCACCCAGGCTGGAGTGCAATGGTGCAATCTCGGCTCACTGCAACCTCCGCCTCCTGGGTTCAAGTGATTCTCCCACCTCAGCCTCCTGAGTAGCTGGGATTACAGGTGTGCACCACCACGCATGGCTAATTTTTGTGTTTTTAGTAGAGACAAGGTTTCATCATGTTGGCCAGTCTGGACTCAAACTCCTGACCTCAGGTGATATCTACCCGCCTCGGCCTCCCAAAGTGCTGGGATTACTGGCGAGAGCCACCATGCCTACCCAACTTATTACTATTTCTAATGAATTTCCTAGTCAGTCTAAAATCTTGCATTATAAATTATGAAACGAAAAATGTATGTACATAATGAAATAAGAAGGAACTTTAAGGAAAAGCAGTAACACAATCAATACTTTGTATATTTGTCTTTATCCTGTATATCCTTGTAAAGAAGTTAACCTAGGCCAAGTGTGGTGGCTCAACCCTGTAATCCCAGTACTGTGGGATTGATCACTTGAGTCCAGAAGTTCAAGACCAGCCTGGGCAATATAGCGAAACCCCATCCCTCTGAAAAATAAAAAATTAGCTGGGCGTAGTGCTGTACCCCTGTAGTCCCAGCTACTAGGGAAGCTGAGGTGGGAGGATTACTTGAGCCTGGGAGGTGAAAGTTACAGTGAGCCTTGGGTGACAGAGTGAGATCTTGTCTCAAAAAAAAAAAAGCTGGGTGCAGTGGCTCACGCCTGTAATCCCAGCATTCTGGGAGGGCAATGAGGGCAGAACACTTGAGGCCAGGAGTTCAAGACCAGCCTGGCCTTGAAATCCCATCTCTGCTAAAAATACAAGAAAGTCAGCCAGGCATGATAGCACATGCCTATAGTTCCAGCTTCTCAGGAGGCTGAGGCAAGAGAATTGCTTAAACCTAGAAGGCAGAGGTTGCAGTGAGCTGAGACTGAGATCATGCCACTGCACTACAACCTGGGAGACAGAGCAAGACTCTGCCTCAAAAAAAAAAAAGTTAACCTAACTAAAAAGAGGTTGGGACTTTGTCCTCAGCATCTGAGAGCTAATGTCTAGGATCCTGAAGTGTCATACCTAAGGAGAGTGTCCTGGATGCCTTGAGGGCAAACACTGGATCACTCTGCATAGTGAAACAATACAATTTACAGTTGTGGCTGGCAGAATCTTTGGGGGATTGAGGGTAAGAGATGCTCCTCTCCATGTCAGAAATAACATCAATGTGATTTAAGGTGAAGTTTTAGGTCACAAGAGAGTTAGTGGACCAGGAGACTGATTAATCACCTAGAAATCAATAATGGTTCCATAATGGAGATCTAATAATTACTCTGGATCCCAGCAGTCAGGTGAGTTTCTGTGACTGGCAGTACTTTGAGTCTAAGTCATACCTTAATCCTGGGAATGTGACACATCCTACTCTACCGGGAGAATACAATAGAAGGTCCTCATTTGGTTCTCATCTGGACTCTGTCTTACTTGGTTTTTCTCTAAGTTAAATATATATCTTTTCCCCGTAAAAATCAGTCACTCTGAGAATAAAAGTATTCAGTAAGTTCTGAGAGTTTAGAAAATTACTGAATGTGAAGGTAGTTTTGAAAACCTCCCAAATTTGGTGTGAAGTGAGAGCAGTTCTCCATAAAATCTCAGTAAATTTGGTAGCGGGTTGAACTCTTCACAATGTTAAATATCAAACACCTCGTAGTGTTTGTATGTACACATTCAAAGTGTTCCTGCACAAGAATTTTGCACAGCATGTATAAAATACTTAATCTTATTTTTCTGTATTGATATGGACAGTAACTTGGTTATCTGAAAGAGTACAGGGACAGACAACTGCAGTTCTGAGGGGAATCTAAAAGGCTGTCCTTCCAGGGGTCCCCAAAGGGGGATGCTCCTGAGCAGACTATCAAAGATGTAAAGAATCACTTGGAATGAAAAGAAAGCCTATGATGCAGACAGATAGTTACTTTATAACTTTTTTATATTGAAGACTACACATTAGGGAGCTATGAAATACATTTAAACTCTACAATAAACATTTACAAAAAAGAACTAGAATGTAAATTATCACAGCATCATGACAAGCAGGAAAGTGGTCCTTACATAAAATGCCTACTAGAGTCATTCATATACATCTATAGGCCCGAAAAACGTTTGTCTGAATTATATTGAAAGATGTGCTTCTTACTATGGCTCATGCACACAAAACATTCAACAATTTGTCAGGATAATACCAAGTCCCGAATTAAGTAAATTTTTCCAATGGAAAGTTAAGTTGCAAAGGTTGAATCCTGGAAAGCATTAATAGGTAAGTGTATACCTATTGGTACACAGTGGTACATGGATATATTTAATACACTGTGACTTAATAAATAAGAGGCCTTAAAGAGAAAGGAGAATCTTCAGGATGTTTCTGGTTTGAGAGGGCAGTTTCCCAATCCTACCAGGTCAGAAAGTTTACCAGTTCAAAGTACAGCACTAAATCTCTATAAAAATCAAGAAAAAAATTGTGTAAAATATATATCCTTTAATGTGTTTGACATAATCCATGAGATTATGGAAGAATGGTCAGAGATGCAAAGTAGCTTTTGTATGACATAAAGATGCAGAAATATACACTACATTTATGAAGAAAGAGGACCAGAAATAGAGTAAATGTTCAGCTCTGTGACTTGTGTCCCCTCACCCTCATTCTTCCCCTTCTAGTAGGAAGAAGGTGAAACCTGGGGGCAGTGAAGTGCATACTGACTTTGGAAAAGGCAAATGGGCTGCAGATGGGTAAATCTTTCAAAGGAAATGTAGCTGGAAATCCTCAT
This sequence comes from Cheracebus regulus, assembly GCA_963574635.1. NCBI lineage: Eukaryota > Metazoa > Chordata > Mammalia > Primates > Pitheciidae > Cheracebus > Cheracebus regulus. Next base: position 36,183 of record CAUYQU010046476.1, on the reverse strand, counting down.
TCACAAGGAATTTCTTCCGAGATATAAATATGCTCTCTACGGAAAGCTCCAGGGTAAGTCTCAGGGAAGGCATCTTACTCGGTGTGGTCATGAAAACAATGCTTAGAAGTTTCCATGGGATGTGGGTCAACTGTACACACCTAAAACCACTCATGTCAAAGGAACCTAAGAAAGTCAGAATTGGATAAGCAGCAAACAACAGGCCAAAAAAACTGTTTTGCAATATATAGTCAGCCTTCCTATTATGTTATACTGCAAGGGGGATTAAAACAGCAGATGCCATTAAGGTCACTAGTCACCTAAGCAGAAGGTAGGAAGATCTTCCTGGATTATGCAGGAGTGACCAATACAATCACAAGGGACCTGAAAGGTAGAAGACAGAGGCTTAAGAAGAGTGGCAGAGGGAATGAGATTATGGAAGAATTGTCAGAGATGCAAAGTAGCTGCCTTTGCAGATGAAGAAGTGAAGCAAGGGCCAGGGAGTGTGGACAGTGCCTAGACACTGGCAAAGCCAAGTGAAGCTTTCCCTCCAAGAACGTCCAGACAGGGATGAAGCTTTAGGGCTGCTTTGCTTTTTGCCCCGGGAGATGTATCAGACTTCAGGCCTAAAGAACAGAGAGGTAATAAATATTTTTGTTTAGTCCACTAAGTTTGTGGACATTGGTTAGCACAACAGGCAATACAGTGTCCTTGGCAGAACAGAGAAACAGCAAGGAAGAAATGTCGCTGGAAATGATGGAGAAAGACGGAAAGGACATACGTAGTCAGAGAGGCAGAACAGGATGAAGAGCAGACCACATAGGTCTCTAAGATGCACTTAAAGAGGTTTAACATTAATAAAAATAAGAAGCCATAAAAGCTTTTGAGGAGAGGAACGATGATCTGACTTCCATTTCCTAAGGATCGCTATGGCTGCCATAAGAACAGATAATAGGGTGGGAAGGGTGGGAACAGGGCCACCAGCTGGAAGGCAGTTGTAATAATCCAGAAAAGAGATGTGGTCATTTACATCAGAGCAATGCAAATGGGCAGAGACAGAAGCACAACAGTGGGAGAGTCATGTATAAGGATGCACAGATGCTTAGTTCTTACCTGATTTCCCTTCTCTTTGGGTTGCTGTCTCCAGCATCCAAAACTTTTCTTCCCTTAGGAAGTGGAAAACATCTTGGTGGAACGGTTGATGCCCTGTGAATAGGTAAAGTCATGTGCTGACTCCCAACACATTCTGGGTAATATTTAGGCAAAATTTACTGGAAATGTAGGTCCCCAATGCACACTCAAACTTGAACACTCTAAGGTACAAAGCCACTCCTGGGGCCTGTCGTTCTGTCCTCACCCACTGAGAGCAGGTTCCTGAAGTTCTCTAGCATCACATCGCGGTACAGCCTCCTCTGGGCAGGGTCCAGCAGCCCCAGCTCCTCCTCAGTGAAGACCACAGCCACGTCCTTGAACGTCACTGTCTCCTACAATATCAAGAAGACATAACCTTAATCTTATTACCAAAGACTACGGGGGAAGGAGCGGCATTGAGCTGGTGAAAGAGGTAAGTGGAAAGTTGTTCTCCATATTGAGAGATGTAGGTCAGCTTATAGACTTCCCACTCATTCTGCCTATATCCTGATGACACACACTGATTTTCCTGAACTCCACCAGAAATAGTGAGGAAGAAGTCCCATGCATTTACTGTGTGCTCTCACTGAGTCTACTTGCGTATGTAACCCTCTAGGATTCCACAGGCTGCATCCTGGGCTACCCATACATAGGTTCCACAAATTTTGCCAACTTCCCCAGCAACATTCAACAATTCCGTCCCAACCTTGTTGAGTAAAGCCCATTGTCCTCCTCTCTCATATTCAAACCCTGGATGCTATCGCTTTGCTTTAGTATTTGCTAAACTATTAAGTTTTAGGTAACTGTGGGTAATTTTCAGGGTGGCCTTGAATCATTCTTTCTTGCTTATAGTTCTGAAGAATAAACAGAGAACATGCTAGCAATGCAATGTTCCTGTCCTTCCTAGGGAAGTTAACGTCTTGAGTTAGGGAGAAAGTGCCCAGTAAGTCATGTCGCCCCTAAGGTATATAACCTGGGGTAGGCTGCCTTTGGGGGTGCCGTTGCTCTGGTGGAAGTAGGGTGTAGATTTTGTCCACCCCAGGAACTTTTCCTCAGCCTTGGTGGCCAGCTCACAGTGTATCGTACACTTCTGTGCTCCCTTGCTGCCGATCTGTAGATAACAAATCTGCTTCACATAATTAGTTGAGTGACATCGTGTTCTGCCTCACAGGACTCACCCAAGTTGGTAATCAGTGCAGAGTGAACCTACTCCACAGTACCTGTGTGGACAGCTGTGTGGAACAGCTATATAGTATGTCCTCTACTCTCAAAGTACAAACCACATATGTTAATTACAGCCCTCACTGTCCTGATCAGAAGCCAGAATGCAACACTGCACATCCTAAGGGTCCGCCCCTTCTTAGCTGTGTGGCCCTAAACATGTTTGCCTACAGGAATTAGTTTCCTTTCTAAATAATAGTTCTTATAAGGCACAGTGTTTTAAAGGATTAAACAAGGAAATATACAGCATTTGGAAGCATTTGTGCCATTGACTAAGTGTTAATGAACATTAGCTGGAATTATTTTTACTGTTGTTACTAGTATTATCTGTTTCATAGCTGCATAGTATTCCAGAGAACTGATGATCTACTTTTAGTTACAGTAAAGAAGATTTAATTTTACATATTTTCCATTATCAATCCTGTAAAGAGCATCATATTTTTTTTCATTTTTATTTTATTTTTTAAATTGTATTTTAGGTTTTGGGGTACATGTGAAGAACATGCAAGATTGTTGCATAGGTACATACATGGCAGGGTGATTTGCTGCCTTCCTCCCCATCACCTATATCTGGCATTTCTCCCCATGCTATCTCTCCCCAGCTTCCCACCCCCCGCTGTCCCTCCCCTATTTCCCCCTGACAGACCCCAGTGTGTAGTGCTCCCCTCCCTGTGTCCATGTGTTCTCATTGTTCAACACCCGCCTATGAGTGAGAACATGTGGTGTTTGATTTTCTGTTCCTGTGTCAGTTTGCTGAGAATGATGGCTTCTAAGAGCATCATTTTTAAGGAATGATGTAGTAAGGCGTAAGAACATCTTACTCTCCTCTCTCATAATTTCAAATGAAAATTAAAACATCAGAAAATAAGCACATTGAGAACTGTGATCATATAACTGCAAGCTTTCTTCCCAGTTTTTTACCTATCTCCATCATCTTTCAATAGAATACAGGTACTTTGGTTCTCTTCATGATGGCCAAGAGCACGTTATAAATATTCCCACAGTCTTGGTAATCTGATTGAGGAAACAATTCATTCTATTATTCTCACTTATTTGATTATAGATGAAACCCATCACTTTTCAAGGCTATTGGCCATTTCTATTTCTCCTTTTACATTGGCCTTTTAGCGTCCTTTCTTCCCATCTGTTTAGAGTTTTTCCTTTATTCTGTGCACAAGATTTTGACTTTCAATTTTATCTTCTTTAGGTATCCATGTGGCAAACATTTTTGCCCCAGGTTGTTATTTCTCTGGTAACATTGTGTGAGGCATCTTTTGCCATAAGGGATTTAAAGATTTTCTATAACAACTATGGTAATCAGTGTACTCCTTTCATTGTCTGGAGTAGATGCCATGTCAGAGTGACATGTGACAAGAGGTCACATCAAGTAGGGACAGGGAGGAGCAGCGCCACCTAGGGACACCATCACTCAACAGGGTACTCCAGACACCCACACCATGGGGCACACGTTCAATGGAGAATTCTGTCTCTCTTCTTGTCTCTCTCTTTCACTTGAGCCAAATGGCTAACACTCCTGTCCCTTGGTTGCCTGTGTACACTGGAGCAGGTTTCTCATATTTTACCTGTTTAAGAGGAAGAAGAGACCTCTTCTTATTCTGCTGCTCTGAGGAGTAAATGTAGTAACAGAACACAAGTGACTGGCAAATCTCAGTATCACTGGACATTTTAAACGAAAGCTTCCTACTACATAAATGAACACGAAGAGACCAGTAAATAAAACACATTCAAAGCATGTCTGAGACATGGAGAACATAGAATCTAGCTCTTCCTGTGTGAAAACTCGAACAATATTTGTGTGGAGCAGCATTATAGCCTGTTTTTCTGTGCCCAGTTAAAATATTCCATCTACAAAACAGCCAGTGTGGTACATGTCAAAAGTACTCTTTCAAAATTGAGCTAAAATGGCATATGGTTTTCAAAATTACTTTTGTGGAAAAAAATATGCCTATGTGTGTGAGGTAGTTACAACTAAAAAGATATACCAATAGGAATATGATGCAACCATAAAAATGAAAGATCATATAAAAAGAGTACAGTTTACAGTTAGATGTATACCATCAATACAAATACAGTTATGAATGTATATGAGAAACAGCATGAGAAGATAAAAACGGATAATTTGAGAGAAGGGAGGTAATGGAAGTGGGAGCACTGTTCATGCCTACTAATTTTTTTTTTTTTTTAAGAGATGGGGTTTCTCCATGTTGGCCAGGCTGGACTTGAACTCCTGACCTCAGGTGATCCGTCCACCTCAGCCTCCCAAAGTGCAGAGGCGTGAGCCACTGCACCCGGCCCATTCCTACTAAATTTTATACTCTATAAAATAAATAACAGTAAAACAAGAACAAAACAAAACCAAAAACCAAATGCAGTCAACACAGAAGAGATAAAGGTAGCACCTGGCACACAACAGGTCCCCAAATGCCTGTTTTCTCCTGGAGTCTTCTCATGACAGAGGAAAACACATGACAGTATGTGTAGTGAGATGGAATTTTAACAGCGAGAGAGGCATTCCCCACTCACCTTGAATGAGGTCATTTTTTCTCCTACGTTGGGGAATTTGCAGACTCCTGAGTGATGCAGTTTGAAGGACGGAGGAATCCTGCCTGAAACATGCCACTGTCTGCAGAAAAAGACATGAAAAGGTTGCCACGGGTGACACCCACCAAAACAGATGTGTGTTGTGAATGAGCACCTGAACGATCACAGCAGCATTATTCATAATAACCCCAAACTCCACACAACCAAAATGCCTTCCTCTGGGTAAATGGATAGACAAATGATGGCATATCCATACAATGGAATCTTATTTGGAAATTTAAAGGAATGAAGTACTGACTCAAGCTACAACATGCACAGAGCTTGTAAACAAGCTAAATGATAAACGAAAGAAGCCAATCACAAAACCCATGGATTATATGATCCCATTTATTTGAAATATCCATAATAGATCACAGTATACAGAGAGAAAATAAGTTAGTGGTTGCTCCAGATTTGAGGTGAGAATGAGTTTTTATTTTTTAAGAAGTGGGGTCTTGCTATGTTGCCCAGGCTGGTCTCAAACTTCTGAGCTCAAGTTATACCTCCCACCTCAGCCTCCCAAAATGCTGAGATTGCAGGCATTAGCCACTATGCCCGGCCTGAAAATGAGTTTTAACTGTAAGTGGGCACAAGGAGTCCAACTGGGGGATGAAAATGGTCGAAACTGAATCATGATGATGGCAAAAACACTCTGTGAAATTCCTAAAGATCACTGAATTGTATACCTGAAACTGGTGAACGAACGCTGTGATATGTAAAATACACCTCAACAGAGTTTGAAAAAAATTGTTAATCTACATGTAATTTAACTTAACAAGACCAAGTCCATAATATGGTTTTCAAAATTAATTTTGTGGGACCAAGTCCAAATATTCCATATTGATAGAATATTTATAATTGAAGAAACTAATAAATGTGAGAGAACTGTAAGTTCATCTTTATAGTGAATGCTCATTAATAATGTATCTCCCCAGAAGAAACTTTATTATTTTTTTAAAAAAGGTAATTTTACAGTGGATAAATCTGAAAGACATCATCTTGGCCAAATGACAAAGTTGAGATCACCAATGAAGGGCCAAACCAACATCATTTGGCCCCTGTTATGTTACAATAAGAAGAAAACCTCATCACTTTGGTGGGATTCGCACCAACAATGCATAATCTGCACTTGATTTTAGCCAAAAGGCCCAGAAGCGATAATGCGTGATCTAAACCTAAACATGAAATATACCAGATAAATCCCAATGAACGTCTTTCTCCCAAATAACTTGCCTATATTCTTTAAGAATACCATGCACATAAAAGACAAAGGCTGTGAAATCCTTCCAGATTAAAGATAGAAAATGTGATGACTAAAAACAATGCATATAATTAGGCTTTAAACTGAGGTCAGGGTGAAAGGCGGGGTAGAGGATAGTTGTGAGGACTTCAAATGAATGGAACCACGCATTAGATAACATGATGTTACCGAATATGTTATCTAGCACTATCTAATTATAACACTATAAGCACAATTAGTTTTAACAGACATCTAACATTTAATAAATATCATTTAATATAATGTCTAATATTATCTAGCATGTGATGTGAAACCCTATAACGTGCCCTTTCTAAACACCTCTTAGCAAGTAACTCCATGATCACCATGGAATGTGGGCTTCCTTGCTGCAGAAATCTACCATCAGTTGTCTCTGGTTACAGGTATGTTCCAGGTAGTATTTGGCTGATGGTCACCAACAAAGCAAACAGGAAAAATGTAAACAACTGCAAATCTGGGTAACGAGTATATGAGAATTTCTTATACTATTTTTGCAACTTTCCTATAGCTTTGAAATGATATAAAAATGAAAAGTTTTAAACAGGAAATAGTCATAAGGATAACAATGGGAATAATAAGGATGAGCACAACGTAATATGGCAGTTAGCTAGTTTACTCTCTATTAGCAGTGTTTAACAATTTCCATAAAGAAATATGAGAAAACACATTAAGATATTATAACAATTTTTAAATGTTTCTAAATAAATATACAAACAGACACAAAGAAAGGCTGAAAAAGAGCGATTAGAAAGACTAAAAAGAAATGGGGGAGGCCGGGCACGGTGGCTCACACCTGTAATCCCAGCACTTCGGGAAGCCGAGGTAGGTGGATCACCTGAGGTCAGGAGTTTGAGAACAGCCTGACCAGTATGGTGATACCCCGTCTCTACTAAAATACAAAAATTAGCCAGGAATGGTGGTGTGTGCCTATAGTCCCAGCTACTTGGGAGGCTGAGACAGGAGAATTGCTTGAACCTGGGAGGCAGAGGTTGCAGTGAGCTGGGATCGTGCCACCACACTCCAGCCTGGGCGACAGAGCGAGACTCTGTCTCGGAAAACAAAAAAAAAAGAAATGGGGGAGAACTGGAAGTTCTATCACTTCTGTCAGACAGCTACTACCTTTACATCTTTAATTCATGGATAATTTAAAACTTTTTTTCTCCTATTTATCTAATTTCAAACTGCTCCACAATGATATGGTTCCACAACAATACAGAATCCTTATAAAAAGTGAAACAAAATGTTGACAAAATTTTAAAAGACTCCTACAGAAGTCCACGTCCATGAGCCTTTCTCTCAAGGTCTCTTCAATCAAATCCTAACTTGCTTTCCCCACCTGATTCCAGCTAGTTCCTCTGCCTCAGTGAGAATGTATCCAAGGAATGATCAACTCAGGCTCTGATCCTGACTCCAACTCCAGCTCCACCTCTTACTTCAGTAACTATGCACCCGGTGTCTCACTCCCATATATAAAATGGAAAGAGCAATACCTTTCCACAGAGCCTCGGTGTGGTGTAAAGGTATTCATTTCCATAAAGCCCTTAGAATGAAGTTACCAACTAAAGCTTAATTATTATCAACACCCATGCCCAAAGACACATCCTATACACTCTCGGTAGAGGTGAACATCTCTGTAAAAGGAAAAACCCGGCCCGGCGCAGTGGCTTACACCTCTAATTCCAGCACTTTGGGAGGCTGAGGTGGGCAGATCACTTGAGACCACCGGTTCAAGACCAGCCTAGCCAACATAGTAAAACCTGGTCTCTACTAAAAATACAAAAATCAGCCGGGCATGGCGGCACATGGCTGTAATCCCAGCTACTCGGGAGGCTGAGGCAGGAGAATCGCTTGAACACAGGAGGCCGAGGTTGCAGTGAGCCGATATCGCGCCACTGCTGCACTCCAGCCTGGACACAGGGCCAAACTCATTCTCTAATAATAATAATAACGGACTAACCAAGTAAACAACACTTTTTAAAGAGAAAAAAAGCCAAGGACCACTCGCATAGACCTTTGCTCTCAGTAGCCAAGCCCCTCCCTGCAGCTATTTTGGAAAGGTCAGGCTGGGGAAGGAGAAAGCCGTCAAACACCCTGGCTGAGTCGACGTCCTGGATAAAAGTTAAATGCTTCTCTCCCTTCGTGAAAGCTGGAGGCACCCCTCGTCTTCCTAAAAAGAGGTCAGAGGCGTCCGGGATCATCCAGCGTCCTGCCGGGATCCGAGACAAGGGCCAGGGCAGCTGGAGCTCTGACCCCACCCGGGGACCTGACCACTGCGCGGGAAATTAACAAGAGATCAAGTGACAGGGGCTGTTAAGGCTTTGTTTTATACCACAACTTTCAACTCCTAAAACAAGTGTATCAGGATGGTCCTAAAATCCTAATTTTAACAACGGCAATGAGATTTAGTAACACCCCATGTTACATTGCGAGAAAGAGGTCGCACACGTAGGGTGGAGGGAGGCGGAATGAGCGAGGTCACAGACCTGGAAAACCCTCTAAACAGGCACACAAGACTAGAGAGGGTTTTCCTACCGCCCCGTCCCCCGAAGACTCCTCCTGTGGACCAGAGTACAGCCCGCAACGCCAGAAGGCTCGGTCGACGGCAACAAACCCCCCTACCCACCCTCGCATCTCCAAACCTCAGGTCTTCGCCAGGGCTTCTTACCCTCTTAATTGACCGTCAGGTCGTTAGGCGCCCCTAACAACCGGTTCACTTTCGCAAAGACCCGCAAGACACAGAGTTGGCTCAAACCACCTTGGTAAATAAAGTAGCAACGTCCTGCTCGGAGACCGGAAGTGTCTGCTAGGCCACAGAGCGTCTGGACTACACTTCCCAGAATCCCTCGAATCCGCCTGCCTGAGCCAAAGTTCCCACGACTCCACAGAGCTAATGGACTCCACTTCCCAGAATTCACAGGTCCTCCAGCCTGAGCCAAAATTCCTACGCCTCCCAACGAACTCGCGAAACGCCTGCGGGAGCTAAATTTTCTGGGCATCCAAAGGGCAGCTAGACTTCTGCAGGCGTTTCGCGGGTATCTTGGGAAATAGAGTCCATTTGCTCTGTGGTGGCGTGGGAATTTTGGCTCAGGCAGGAAGACCTGTGAATTCTGCCTTATCAACCTATATTTTTCTTTTTTTAGGGAGTCTCATGTTTTATATCAGTTTTTCTAAACTAAAACAAAAGACTTTTTATGGTTTTCTTTAGATAAAGTGACTGTGCCAACCACAGTATGAGGAACACTTCTCTGAAAATTGAGTGACTGCTATTTCCACACCAGTTACAGCTGTATCCTTGCTCTATTCTGCCCTCCCAAGAGGTTAAAAATGTGTTGACACGCTCAAACGTAGTAGGCAGGGAACTGTGCCTAATATGTTAGGGGATATTTGGCATCAAAGGCTGGTGTGCTCCTAGTTTTGTAAAATTCTATACAATTGTTACCTATATTCATAGATATGCTGAAGCATGCTTACCAAAATATTCATACTTCCTACAATCTTCCACTTTCTTCTTTAGAGTTTTCTATACCAATGTAATTGTTTCCAATGTCTAGGCATTATTCTTGCAAGTAAAACGAGGGTATTTTTACTTTAAAATTTAAAACCAACAACAAATCTATCCAGGAAATTATTGTCAGTGTATAAAAAATTGTGGCATTTAACTCAAACCTTTAAATGGATATCCTACTGATATGATCAGATATTAATAACTTGGGAGGCTTCCCTTATTTTTCAAACACAGAGATTGAGACTCTGCAATAATGCCCAGTTATAACAATGTACCAATTTCAAAGTTAACATAGTGAAATCACTAGGGTCACACACATTAAAGGGACCCGGTCCATGTTGAGAAGTGGCAAGAAATACTAGTCATACAAAACCTCAGGTATATGTGAAGCTAGGAATTCAACATTTAGGTTTATTGGGAGTCAAATGCTCATGCACTCTGTGAGACAGAAACATGAACAATAAAAACAAATCAGCTGCTCCCAGATGTTAATGTCATCTAGTGACCAATTTGAGGACCCAGGCACACAAGAGGGTAGATGGAAGGCCTACCTATGGTATTTTTTGTTATAACAAATATTTTAAAATTTAATCTGATGGGTTTTCTTTTATAAATAATTACCTTAGAAATGAACTATTATCTGGTGATAGTTTAAGAAAACCCCACAAGACTGCAGGCCCTACTTTTGTGGTACCACGTGCACAAAAAGTTAACACAGCAGGCATAAGTCAGACTGCTAACTTTAAAAAGAGCTGTTTGCAACACTGGCCTTTGGCTGGAGTCAAGGAACACAGGGTTTGAGAGAGTTGCCACCTTTCCATTATGGGTAAGAGTGGTTCACTGTGCCTAAACTCTACAATGCAGCTTATTCTGAACACTTGCTCTTCTTCTTAGAGTTGGGAATGTTGGTATGTGCTAGACAAATACCTACATAATCAATCTCAATAAGAACCTTTGCTACTGGTTGCTAATGAGCTTCCATTGTAGACATTTCACAAGTAATATCACAATGCAATACTAGAGGAATTGAGTCTTACGTAACACCATGCAGACAGGACTCTGTTAAGTTTGCTTCTGGTTTCTTCTAGACATCTGCCTATGAGCTATTTTCCTTTAAAGATTCTGTTTTGTATCTTGTCACTGTAATATCGTTATAAGTATGACTATATTCTCAGTTATTTTAGCAAATCACAGAATCCAGAGGTGGTCTTAGGGAACTGCAACCCACTATCCAAACTGGAACAGCATGAATATAGCATCCTGAAAAGATATTATTTAGAAAACTAATTATGAAAAGCTAATGTATCTCAATTAGACACTTTGAAGAATGCCTTTTAATCTAATACAGTTAAGTTATACTATGGTGAATAACTATGAATTGGCACCCAAGTAAGCTCTTTGTCCTAACTGGTTCCACGTACTAAGAGACTGCTGCTGTCACGCTATGTTCCCTGATCATGCACACCTGCTCGTCAAAGAATCTGGTTTTTTAATCTCTACAACTATGTATACCCACATTATTGATATCACTAGGATTTACTTGCTCCCTGACTTATGCCTAAAGCAGAATCACACACATTAGTTTTGAAGACAGCTGACCACACTCATCAATCTGTGTATCCAAATGACCAGATACATTTTTTATTTTGAAGTATCCCTATTCCTTCATTTTGAACTGTCATATGACAATGTAGAGGAATCTTATTCAGATTCCTTATAGGTAAGTGATTAACATTAATAATTTTGCAATTTTTTTCACATAACTGCTTTGGTAAAATTGGTGTTCAATGATAAATTTAAAAATGCGTAAAATTATAAAATGAAAAATTCCAGCAAATACTCATTGTCAGGGAAAATATCAGAATATCCATTCACAAACAATATATGTACACACTAAAAATAACCAAATAAACAAACCAGAAACACAAAAACACTTAGTTTGTTATGAAGGCCACAATATCAATTCACAAGGCATACATTAGGTTCTTCTCTTTTTATTGTTCATCTATGTCACCATTTTACTGGCTTTGTGTTATTATAGGAACAAATGCGCTTCACATAAATTCTTGTGGTTTAACACTTGTTCTTTCCATTTTAAAATAAAGTGACATCATCCATGTAGTCTTCTAATTTTCAGAGTTTAATGTTATAATTGGTAGTCTTCTAATTTTCAGAGTTTAATGTTATAATTTTCTATCCTAAGATTTCTGGGTCAAACAGTTGTAACCTTATACATACTGCCAAATGCCACTTTCCAAAAGACATATTCTTACTGCCAACAATAGAGTATGTAAATGTTACTCCTGCTCCAATAATGAATACATATGATGACATTACCAAACTCCAACAAATTTTCTTGGTAGTTCATAGAAAAGGGAAGAAATACGGAGTAGTAAGGTTACCAAAAATTTCCTTCAAATTTGGTATAGCTTCTGAGAAGTTTGATTTTTAAAAAAATACAGCTATTAGAAGGCAATCATATTAAAGCCTGCATAGAAATGCAGAACCACAAATCATGACCAATTCAGAACTTATTAGGAAATTTTTTTCTCTCGCTCTGTTGCCCAGGCTGGAGTTCAGTGACACAATCTCAGCTCACTGCAACCTCTGCCTCCTGGGCTCAAGTGACTCTCACGCCTCAGTCTTCCAAGTAGCTGAGATTACAGGCACACACCACCACACCAACTAATTTTTGTATTTTTAGTAGAGATGGGTTTTGCCATGTTGACCAGGCTAGCCTCAAACTGATGGCCTCAAGTGATCCACCTGCCTCGGCCTCTCAAAGTGCTGGGATTACAGGGGTGAGCACCACACTTGGTGTTTACTAGAAAAATTTTTGTCCATGTAACTACATCTGCCACATTAGAAGTGTTACTGTGGACTGGGTGTGGCAACTCATGCCTGTAATTTCAGCACTTTGGGAGGCTGAGGTGGAAGGACTGCCCAAGCCTAGGAGTTCAAGACGAGTCAAGTAACATGGTGAGGCTGGCTGTATTCCTTAAAAATAATTTTTTAAAGAAAAAAGTGTTACTGTGGATCCCGCCTTAACACTGTTGAAAAAATTAATTGTAAAATATGCAGTGGTCTATTACAAAATCTTTTCACCTTGTATTGTGAGGAAAAGTGACAAATGATTGTTAAATTTATATTGTATACAGCCAATGAAACACTAGACACAGTCCCAAATATTAAGAATCCAACTTCAGAACAGAGGATGAAGGGAAGCCAGGAGCCAAGTGGAATAAGATAATAATCAAAATAAAGGTATAGATTGCAGTGCTGAGTGGACCTGCATTTCAACTCATGTTTCCATAAATTATTTCTTGCAGGTTTTCTTCTTTTAAAAACTATTATTTATTTATTTAAAAAATTGTTTTTTCTTCAACTTTTAATTTCAGGGGTACATGTGCAGGATGTGCAGGCTTGTTACATAGGTACATGTGTGTCATTGTGGTTTGCTGCACAGATCAATCTGTCACATAGGTATTAAGCCCAGTATCCATTAGCTATTCTTCCTGATGCTGTCCCTTCCTCCACCCCTCCAACAGGCCCCAGTGTGTGTTGTTTCCCACCATGTGTTCATATGTTTTCATCATTCAGCTTCCATTTATAACTGAGAACACGCAGTGTTTGGTTTTCTGTTCCTGTGTTAGTTTGCTGAGAACAATGGCTTCTAGCTCCATCGATGGAGGATGAAGACATAATCTCATTTCTTTTTATGTTCGCAGTGTTCCATGGTCTATATGTATGACATTTCCTTAATCTAGTCTATCGATGGGCATTTGGGTTGATTCCATGTCTTTGTTATTTTGAATAGTGCTGCAACGAACTTAAGAGTGTATGCATCTTTCTAACAAAATTATCTATAATTTTGGGGTATATATCCAGTAATGGGATTGCTGGGTCTAAAGGTATTCCTGCCTCTAAATCTTTGAGGAATTGCCACACTGTCTTCCACAAAGGTTGAACTAATTTACACTCCCACTAACAATGTAAAAGCTTTCCTTTCTTTCCCAAATTTCACCAACATCTGTTGCTTTTTTACTTTTTTTTTTTTTTTTTTTTTTGAGACACAGTTTCACTTTGTTACCCAGGCTGGAGTACAGTGGCATAACTTTGACTCATTGCAAACTTTGCCTCCCAGGTTCAAGCAATTCTCATTCCTCAGCCTTCCAAGTAGCTGGGATTACAGGTGTGCACCACCACATCCAGCTAATTTTTGTATTTTTAGTAGAGGCGGGGTTTTGCCATGTTGGCCATGCTGGTCTCCAACTCCTGACCTCAAGTGATCTACCCACCTCAGCTCCCAAAGTGCTGGGATTACAACCAGTTACCTTTTGACTTTTTAAAATCGTCATTCTGACTGACATGAGATGGTATCTCACTGTGGTTTTGATTTGCATTTCTCTAATGATCAGTGATGTTGAGCTTTCTTTCATGCTTGTTGCCCATATGTATGTCTTTTTTTTGTTGTTGTTGATACAGAGTTTCTCGTTGCCCAGGCTGGAGTACAATGGCACGATCCCAGCTCACCTCAACCTCCGCCTCCTGGGTTCAAGCGATTCTTCTGCCTCAGCCGCCTGAGTACCTGGGATTACAGGCATGCACCACCACACCCAGCTAATTTTGCATTTTTAGTAGAGATGGGGTTTCTCCATGTTGGTCAGGCTGGTCTTGAACTCCCACCTCAGGTGATCTGCCCACCTCAGCCTCCCAAAGTGCTGGGATTACATGCGTGAGCCACCATGCCTGGCCATGTATGTCTTCTTTTGAGAAGTGTCTTTTCATGTCCTTTGCCCATTTTTTAATGTTTTTTTTTTTTTTTCTCTCATAAATTTAAGTTCCTTGTAGACTCTGGATATTAGAGCTTTTTCAGATGGATAGATTGCAAAGATTTTCTATCATTCTGTAGGTTGTCTGTTCACTCTGATAATAGTTTCTTTTGCTGTGCAGGAGCTCTTTAGTTTAATTAGATACCGCTTGTCAATTTTTGCTTCTGTTGCAATCGCTTTTGGTGTTTTCATCATGAAATCTTTGCCTGTGCCTATGTCCTGGATGGTATTGCCTAGATTTTCTTCTGGACTTTTTTTTATAGTTTTGGGTTTTATATTTAAGTCTTTAATCCATCTTGAGTTAATTTTTGCATAAAGTGTAACGAAGGACTCCAGTTTCAATTTTCTGCACATGGAGCTGTCAGTTATTCCAGCATCATTTATTAAATAGGGAATCATTCCCCCATTGCTTGTTTTTGCCAGGTTTGTCGAAGATCAGATGGTTGTAGGTGTGTGGTCTTACTTCTGAGTTCTCTATTCTGTTTCATTGGTCTATGTGTCTGTTTTTGTTCCAGTACCATGCTGTTTTGGTTACTGTGGCCTTGGAGTATAGTTTGAAGTCTGGTTGCATGATGCCTCCAGCTTTGTTCCTTTTTGCTTAGAATTGTCTTGGCTATTTGGGCTTTTCTTTGGTTCCACATAAATTTTAAAATAGTTTTTCCCCCCTAATTCTGTGAAGAATGTCAATGGTAGTTTAATAGGAATGGCATCAATGCTATAAATTACTTTGGGCAGTATGACCATTTCACAGTATTGATTCTTCCTATCCATGAGCATAAAATTTTTTTCCATTTGTGTTCTCTCTGATTTCTTTGAGCAGTGGCTTGTAGTTCTCCTTGAAGGAGTCCTTCGCTTCCCTTGTTAGCTGTATTCCTAGGTATCTTATTCTTTCTGTAACAATTGTGAATGGGAGTTCATTCATGATTTGGCTCTCTGCTTGCCTGTTGTTGATGTATAGGAATGCTAGCGATTTTTGCACATTTATTTTTTATCCTGAGACCTTGCTGAAGTTGCTTATCAGCTTAAGAAGCTTTTGGGCTGAGACAATGGGGTTTTGTAGATATAGGATCATGTCACCTGCAAACAAAGATACTTTGACTTCCTCTCTATTTGAATACCCACTATTTCTTTCATTTGTCTGATTGAAGTGGCCAGAACTTCCAATACTGTGTTGAATAGAAGTGGTGGGAGGGGGGATCCTTGTCTTGAGCTGGTTTTCAAAAGGAATGATTCCAGCTTTTGCCCATTCAGTATATTGGCTGTGGGTTTGTCATTTTTGGCTCTTATTATTTTAAGGTATGTTCCTGCAGTACCTACTTTATAAGGAGTTTTCAGCATAAAGGGATGTTGAATTTGATCAAAGGCCTTTTCTTTATCTATTGAGGTAATCATGTGATTTTTGTCTTTGGATCTGTTTGTGCGATGAATCACACTTTATTGATTTGTGTATGTTGAACCACTATCCTGTGGATGAAGCCAACTGGATTGTGGTGGATAGCTTTTTGATGTGATGCTGGATTCAGTTTGCCAGTATTTTATTGAGGATTTTTTGCGTTGATAGTCATCAGGGATATTGTCCTGAAGTTTTCTGTTTCTGTTTTATCTCTGCCAGGTTTTGGTATCAGGATGATGCTGGCCTCAAAATGAGTTAAGGAGGAATCCCTCCTTTTCAGTTGGTTGGAATAGTTTCAGTAAACATGGTACCAACTCTTTTTTTGTAGCTCTGGTAGAATTCAACTGTAAATTTGTCTGGTCCTGGGCTTTTTGGTTTTTTTGTAGACTATTAATTTCAGAAGTTATTATTGGTCTATTTGGGGATTCACTTTCTTCCCTTTCTTCCGGATTCAGCCTTGGGAGGGTGTATGGGTCCAGAAATTTATTCATTTCTTCTAGACTTTCTAGTTTAAGTGCAGAGAGGTGTTTATAGTTTGCTCTGATGGTTGCTTGTATTTCTGTGGGGTCAGGGGTGATATACCCATCATTTCTGATTGTGTTGGATTCTTCTCTCTTTTCTACTTTATTAGTCTAGCTAGCAGTCTTATTAATTTTTTCCTCCAAAAAAACAGCTCCTGGATTTGTTAATTTTTTGAAAGATTTTTTTGTGTCTCTATCTCCCTCAGTTCTGTTCTGATCTTATTTCCTGTATTCTCCTAGCTTTGGGGTTTGCTTTTTGTTCTTATTTTAGTTGTGATACTAGATTGTTAACCTGAAATATTTCTAGCTTTTTGATGTAGGCATTTAGTGCTATAAATTTCCATCTTATGCTTCTTTAGCTGCATCCCAGAGATTCTAGTATGTTGTATCTTTATTCTCATTAGTTTTAAATAATTTGATTTCTTCCTTAATTTCATTATTTACCCAGGAGTCATTCAGAAGCGTGTTATTCAATTTCCACATAGTTGTGTGGTCTTGAGTTAACTTCGTTTTTAATTTGTTGGGTAAACTTCTTTTTTTTTTTTAATGTTATCATTGTTCTACTTTATTAATCTCTTGCTATGCTTAATTTATACATTACACTTTATCATCAGTATGTATATATAGAAAAAAACAGTGTATAAAGGTTTGGTACTATCCGAGGTTTCAGGAGTCCACTGGGGGCCTTGGGATGCATCCCCTGAAGATAAGGGAGGAACTACTGTATGCAAAATTGAAAGCCATACAACAATTAGAAACATCGAGAGAGCAAATCTAAGTGAAGACATTCCTCTGAATTCCCAGGCTTCACTGAGCATCAAAAACGACCAACCTTTTAGTCCTTTTCTTGTACATTATTCTGTATCCACATTCTCTGCATCTGATTGGATCCTTAGATTTTATTTCATTTTCTGTGTGACATTCTCCACAGATACATATCACTTGTTGCTGCTTTGGAGGTTTAACGTCCCTCTGAGTGTCCATTGTTAGCCTGCAACACAGGAAAACTTTTCATTCTGCGTTTCCAAATACCTGGGTTAATTTCTTAATCTCAAGTTCAATTTGACTGTGCTATGGCCTGAGAGACTGTTATGATTTCAGTTCTTTTGCATTTGCTGAGGTGTGTGTTATTTCCAATTATGTGATCAATTTTTAAGTGCCATGCGGTGATGAGAAAAATGTATATTCTGTTATTTTAGGGTGGAGAGTTCTGCAGATATCTATCAGGTCTGCTTGATCCAGAGCTAAGGTCCTCAATATCTTTGCTAATTTTGTCTCAATGATCTAATATTGTCAGTGGAGTGTTTAAGTCTCTTACTATTACTGTGTGGGGGTCTAAGTCTCTTTGTAGGTCTCTAAGAACTTGCTTTATGAATCTGGGTCCTCTGGTATTGGGTGTGTATATATTTAGAATAGTGAGCTCTTCTTGTTGAACACTTTACCATTATGCAATGCCTTGTTTTGTCTTTTTTTTTTTTTTTTTTTAATCTTTGTTAGTTTAAAGCCTGTTTTGACAAAAACTAAAATTGTGACCCTGCTTTTTTCTGATTTCTGTTTTCTTGGTAAATTTTCCTTCAGCCCTTTATTTTGAGCCTATGTGTGTCTTTGCATGTGTGATGGGTCCCTTGAAGACAGGGTATCGATGGATCTTGGTTCTTTATCTAGCTTGCACTTCTGTCTTCTAATTGGGGCATTTAGCCCATTTACATTTGATATTAGTATTGTTATGTGTGAATTTGATCCTGTCATCATGATGCTAGCTATTTTGCAGACTTGTTTATGTGGCTGCTTTATAGTGTCACTGGTCTATGTACTTCAGTGTGTTTTGTAGTGGCTGGTAATGTTTTTTCCTTTCCATATTTAGTGCTTACTTCAGTAACTCTTCTCAGCATTTGTTTGTCTGAAAAGGATCTTATTTCTTTGCATATAAAGCTTAGTTTGGCCAGATGCTAAGTTCTGGTTAAGAAATTCTTTTCATTAAGAATGCTGAATATTGACTCCCCAATAACTTCTGGCTTGTAGGGCTTCCACTGAGAGGTCTGCTATTAGCCTGATGGGCTTCCCTTTGTAGGTAACCTGACATTTCTTTCTCTCTGACTGCCCTTTTACGTTTTTAAATTTTGACCTTAGAGAATCTGATGATTATGTGTCTTGGGGTTGATCTTCTTGTGGAGTATCTTACTGGGGTTCTCTGCATTTCCTGAATTTGAACGTTGGCCTGTCATGCTAGGTTTGGAAAATTCTCTTGGATAATGTCCTAAAGTATGTTTCCAACTTGTTTCCATTCTCCCCATCTCTTTCCCCAGTCATAGGTCCAGTCTTTTTATGTAACTCCATATTTCTTAGAGGTTTTGTTCATTGCTCTTCACTCTTTCTCTATTCTTGTCTGCCTTATGTCAGAAAGATAGTCTTCAAGCTCTGAATCTCTTTCCTCCTCTTGGTCTATTCTACTATTGATACTTGTGATTGCACTGTTAAGTTCTTGTGTTGTTTTTCAGCTCAATCAGGTCAGTTATGGTCCTCTCTAAACTGGCTATTCTGGTCATCAGCTCCTGTATTGTGATTCTTAGCTTGTTTGCATTGAGTTATGATGTGCTCCTTTAGCTCAGCAAAGTTCATTATTACCCACCTTCTGAAGCCTACTTCTGTCAATCCAGCCATCACAGCCTCAACCAGGTTCTGTGCCCTTGCTGGAGAGGTGTTGCAGTCATTTGGAGAAGAGGCACTCTGGCTTTTTGAGTTTTCAGCATTTTTTTGGTGTTTTTTTCTTATCTTTGTGGGTGTATCCCCTTTCAATATTTGAGGTTGCTGACCTTTGAATGGGGTTTTTGTGGGGTCTTTTTGTTGATGCTATTGTTTTCTGCCTGTTTTTAACAGTCAAGCCACTGACTGTCAGCAACTGTAGGGCTGCTGCAGTTTGCTGGGAGTCTGCTCGAGACCCTAGTTGTCTTTTTCCCGTGCCTGGAGGTATCACCAGTGAAGGGTGCAAAACAGCAAAGATGGCAGCCTGCCCCTTTCTTTGGAAGCTCTGTCCCAGGGGGTACTGACCTGTTGCCGGCTTGAACACTCCTGTAGGAGGTGTCTAGAGATCCCTGTTGGGAGATCTCATCCAGTGAGGAGGAACAAGATCAGGGACCTAGTTACAGAAGCAGTCTGGCTTCTCTTGGTAGAGCAGCTATGCTGCATTGGGAAAGGACTCTTCCTCATCCAGATTGCCCAGACTCTCCATAGCCAGCAGGATGGAACAGTTTTGTCAATCGAACCACAGAGACAGCAGTCACCTCTTCCCTGGGAGCTCCATTCCAGGTAGAGATTAGATTTCTGTCAGTATACACCTGGCTGGAGTGACTGAAGGCCCCCCACAGGGAGGCCTCACCCGGTGGGGAGGAATGGTCCTAAAGAAGCAGTCTGGACTAGGTGCAGTGGCTCATGCCTGTAATTCTAGCACTTTGGGAGGCTGAGGCGGATGGATCACCTGAGGTCAGGGGTTCAGGACCAGCCTGGCCAACATGGCAAAACTGTCTCTACTAAAAATACAAAAATTAGCCAGGTGTGGTGGTGCATGCCTGTAATCCCAGCTACTTAGGAGGCTGAGGCAGGAGAATCATTTGAACCCAAGAGCATGCCACTGCACTCCAGCCTGAGCAACAGAGAGAGACTCTGTTAAAAAAAAAAAAAAAAAAAAAGCAGCAGTCTGGGCATGATCTGGCAAAACAGATGTGCTGTGTTGGGTGGGGGAACCTTTCCTCATACAGATCACCTGACCTCTCCAGAGCTGGCAGGCTGGAACACTGAGTCGACTGAACCACAGAATGGTGGCCACCTTTCCTAACAGGAGCGCCCTATTTCAGACAGACAGCCTGTTGCTGTTGGTTGGCTGGAATTCCAAGCCAGTGGGTTTTGTGAGGTGCCATGGAAGTGGGGCCCACAGAATGTTGCTGCTTGAATCCTTGGATTCAGCCCCCTTCCTCGGGGAAAATAAGGATGAATCTGCCACCTTGCTGGGAATTCTGGGGCTGGAGCATGTAAACCTCCTGGGCCTCTGTGTGTGCCTGAGTGGCTGCGTGCCAAGACTCCACACAGCTCTGTGTAGTGGCATGGGCTCAGAAGGAGATCTCCTGACATACAGTTGCAAAGATTTGTGACAGTAGCATAGTTTCCTGGGCGAGGCTGCACAATCATTCCCCACTTCCCTTGGCTGGGGGTGAGGGTTCCTTTGGCTCTATGCTACACCACCACCACTCCGCCCTGTTTTCTTCATTCTGTGTGGATAATTAACTGCCTAGTCAGTCCCAGTGAGAGAACCTGTATATTTCAGTTGAAGGTGCTGAATTCACTTGTCATTTTCATTCCTCTTTACAAGAACCGTGGACCACACAGCTCCTTCTAATCAGTCATCTTAATCCATCCCAGGTTTCCTCTTTTAGATTCAATTTTGAAATATGTTTTCTCCTTTTGATCCTTTAATATCACATCTCTGATATTTCAAAAGACATGAAGCCCAACCAAAGCTCTTTCTACATTTTTTACAGGGGAGAAGTGACAGCTGTCTCTGTGGTTCAGTTGACAAAGCTGTTCCATCCTGCTGTGGTCTGGTTGACAAAGCTGTTCCATCCATTTCTTACACGTACCAAACACACATAAAAAGTGCCAATCAGTATTAAGGTTGTGAAGATTCTGCAGCAAAGACACATGCAGCTTACATTCTAGCAGACATCAATTTTGACATGTCCATCATTAGAGATTTGTAAATGCCTGAACAAACTCCTATTCTTTCTAAGGCCTGTCTCTTGAGTGATAACCATAATTGCCAAACTTTTGAATGAAGCCCCAACTTACAAGGGTTCTGTGCTACAGTAGTTCTAAAACCACTTGGGTATGCTGAACTATGGCTGAAACACTGACTTTAACTTAAATATTTTCTCTCCTGAGACTGTATGAAATGTATCATCAGCATGGATTCTATAATAAGTTATGAGATATGAACTCAAACTGAAGTGCTTACCACATGTATCAAATTTTTAATGTTTCTCCCATTGTGAACTCTCAGATAAGCTTGTAACTGTGAAGACTATCACAGACATCACATTACTAAGGTTTTTCTTGAATATGAACACTCTGATGAAGTTGAAGACTTGAGGTGTAACTGAAGCACATGACAATCTTCCCAAACTTCCATAGTTTCTCTGCCATATGGACACTGATGCATATAAAGTCAAGTGCCTGTTGTAGTACATCCCACATTCCTCACATTTATATGGATTATCTCCACTGTGGACTTTTTTCTTGGTCTTTAAGATATATGTACAAAGTTCTCATATTTGGATGGTTTTTCGCTGCTGAGGAGAATCTGATGGGTCAGATGAGTTGAGGTCCAGCCAAAGCCTTTCCCACACATCTCACATTTGTATGGCTTTTCTCCCATATAGACTTTCTGATGTAAATGATGCTGTGAATTCTGAGTAGATCTCTTCCCACACTCCACATTTCAATGGCTTTTCTCCACTGTGGAGTCTCTGATGTTTCAAAAGACACGAAGCCCAGCCAAAGCTCTTTCCACATTCCTTACAACTGTAGGGTCGCTCTCCCCTGTGGACCCTCTGGTGCATGTCAAGGTTAAATTTACTGTTGTACCCCTTCTCACACTGCTCACATTTGTATAGCTTTACTCCAGTATGAACTGTCTGATGGGAATGAAGTTGTGAACTCTGAGTAAATCTCTTTCCACACTCTTCACATTTGAAAGGTTTTTCTCCACTGTGGAGTCTCTGATGTTTCAAAAGACAAGAGGCCCAGCCAAAGCTTTTCCCACATTCCTTACAATTATAAGGTCTCTCACCCGTGTGGACCCTCTGGTGAAACTCAAGATCCAACCTCCTTTTATAGCCCTTACCACACTCCTCACACTTATATGGCTTTTCCCCATTGTGGACTCTCTGATGGGAAGATCGTTGTGAATTTGTATAAAATCCCTTCCCACATTCTTCACATTTGAAGGGTTTTTCTCCACTGTGGATTCGCTGATGATTCAAAAGACATGAGGACCATCTGATGCTTACAAAAATCTCGCCTACAAATGAAGCCTTTTCCACACTGCTCACATTTGTATGGCTTCTCTCCTATGTGAACCATGCAATGACTATTAAGTGCTGATCTCTGACGAAAGTTCTTACCACATGTATCACATCTGAATGGTTTTTCTCCTGTGTGAACCAGAGAATGTCTATTAAGTCTTGATCTAACACGGAAGCTCTTACCACATATATCACATTTGAATGGCTTCTCCCCAGTATGGATTCTCTGATGTTCCTGAAGCTGTGAATCGTGAATGAAGGCCTTCCCACATTCTTCACAATTATAAGGTTTCTCTCCTGTGTGTAATTTGCAATGAACATTAAGTGCTGATCTACTATGGAAGCCTTTTCCACACTGCTCACATTTGAATGGTTTCTCTCCAGTATGGACTCTCTGATGAGTTTGCAGATGTGAGATCTGATTAAATTCCTTACCACACACATCACACTTATAGTGTTTTTCTCCCAAATGGACTCTCTGATGAATATGAAGCGCTGAGACGTAACGGAAGCTTTTTCCACACTCATCACATGTATGAGACTTCTCTCCTGAGTGTACTTGTTGATGGAGATCAAAGACAGAAACATAACTGAAGGACTGTTTACATTCATTACACTGGTAAGGTTTCTGTTGTACATGACTTATAGATAGGCCTGCCTCAATCTGGCAGGGGATATCACCTTCTTTGAAGAACTGAGAGCTGTTTATTATGGGGTCTTGAGACCTAGTTAGGTCACTTGCAATTTGTTCCCAGATTTGCTGGCCGGACCACTCTTCACGTGGTCGTACTTTTGGAACAGTCTCAATTTGGATCTTGCCTCCTAAAAAGACACAGAATTAAGATATGTGGGCAAGTGAAGCCCTGTTCAATGTTTTCAAGATTTCACACTTAGGACATGGCATTAAACTTTAATGAATACAGGGATCATGAAGTTCATGTTTTCCAAGTGCACTATGGTCTTCGGTTTTCAAGAGACAAATTTAGAACCACATCACATCTCGTATATAAAATCCTTGGTAGAAATAAAAGACTTAATTAAATAATTAATAACATACACACATTTAACCTGTTACTAATTTTGGTAAATTTCCTGGTCTAAAATCTTGTATGGTAAATTATGAAACTGATAAAATATGAACATGAATAATGAACTCAAAGGAACTTTAAAGAAGAAAGGCAGTTGCAGTAATTCAGGAAAGCCGTTTGGCAATTTAGACCAAGGTGATGGAAATAGGCATGGACAGAAGTAAAACAGATGGAAAAGCCATGTACGAGGATGCACAGTTGCTTGGTTCGTACCTAAATTTCCTTCTATTTGGCTTGCGGTCTTCATCATCCAAAACTTTTCCTTCCTTAGGAAGTGGAAAGTATCTTGGTGGAGTGGTTGATTCCCTGTGAACACACAAAGTTACATGCTTAATTGCAACCCACTTAGGTAATATCTAGGGAATATTTACTGGAAATTTCAATTCCCAATGTATACTCATACTTGAACACTCTAGAATACAAAGCATTCCTGGGACCTAACGTTCTGTTACAGAGGGCACCTGTCCTCACCTATTGAGAGCAGGTTCCTGAAGTTCTCCAGCATCACATCTTGGTACAGCTTCCTCTGGGCAGGGTCCAGCAGCCCCAGCTCCTCCTCAGTGAAGTCCACAGCCACGTCCTTGAAGGTCACTGCCTCCTAAAACATTCAATATACAAAACCTAAATTTTCTGACCAATGATTATTCAATAAAGGGTGGCACTAAGTAGGCAAAGGGGACAGGTGGTAAGCTGTCCTAGATCTTGAGGGATGTAGGTCAATATACAGATCTCCCACTCATTCTGCCTATATCCTGATAATGACACACACTGATTTTTATGAGCGCCACCAGAAGTGCAATGATATAAAAGAAGTCCTGTACTTTTACTTTCGGCACTCATTGAGTCTACTTGTAAGCAGCCCTCTAGGACTCTAACTGCTGCCTCCTGGGCTACATGTATTCAGGTTTTAATGAGCCACCAATTGCCCCAGTAACATTTAGCAATTTAGTCCCAACTTTGATAATGTCCATTGTCTTCCTCTCTCATACTCAAACTGTGGATGCTATAACTGTTTTTTAATACCTGTCAAACTAACCAGTTTATGGTGACCTGTGTAGGACAGCTATGCAGTGCATCCTCTATACTCTCAAGGCACAAACTACATACATTAGTTGCAGAATTCAAAGTCGTGATATGGAACCATCATGCCTCAGAGCACATCCCAAAGCTCTGTCCCTTCCTAGTTGTATGACTTTGGACAAGCTCACCTACATGCATTAGTTTCCTCTCTGTATAATGATTTTCACCTGGTATAGTGTTTTCAAGGAGTAAAGAAGGAAATATATATAGCATTGGGAAAAGTATGTGGCACAGACTATTTAATAAATACTATTTTTATTATAACTGTCATTACTGTTATTTATTTCATCTCATTTCATTTCTGCAAAAAATTCCAGGGCAAAAATGATCTCTTTTTATTTAAATAATGAATACTTCATATTAAATATTATTATCAATCCTGTAAGGAAAATAATTATATATAGACTTTATCCTCCAGATTATTTAAAATAATGTCAAATGAAAATTAGAAGGTCAATAAATAAACATATTTAAAATTGTGATTACATAATTTCATGCTTTCTTTCAAATTTTTTTTACCTACTTCCCACTCTTTTGAGTAAACACAAGTACTCTTATTCTCCTTATGACAGACAAAAGCAGGTTATAAATATTCCTGTGATTTTGGTAATCTGATTAGGAAGAAGAATTCATTGTATTAATATCATTCTCACTTATCTGATTATAAGTGAGTAAAATAGCTAACATTCCTGACCTTGGTTGCCTGTGTCAATCCAAACAGATTTTTCATATTTGATGGGTTTAAGAGGAAGAAGAGACCAATAACTGCATTCTGCTTCTCTGAGTAAATGCAGTAACAGAACAGAAGTGACTGGCCATTCTGCCAGTATCAATGGACATTTGAAATGAAGGTACCTACTACTTCGCTAAAACTTCTTACTCCATAAAGGAATAAGAAGAGACCAGTAAATAACATGCATTACAAGGTATGACTGAGGCATGGCAAACACAGAACCTAACTCTTCCTGTGTGAAAATTCCAACAACAATATTTGTGGGAAGCAGCAGTCAAAGCCTGATGTGCTCTACCCTGTTGAAATAACCTATCATCTATAAAAAAGCCAAGTGATACATGTCAAAAGTATCCTATCTTGTTTTCAGAATTAATTTTGGGGGAAGGGATTATATATAGGAAAACTGTCAGGGCAGTGTTGCTTAAAACATTAAAATTCCTAAACCACCTAAATGTCTATGAGTGTGAAGTAGTTCAAAATAAGAAGGTACATTAATTCAATGGGACTATGATACCAATATAAAAATGGAACATTATATAATATTATATAAAATGAGCACAATTTAAAATGAGTTATTTCATGAATACAAATACAGTTATGCATGATGAAGAATATAAGATAAAACAGCTAATTTGTGAGCAAAGTAGTAGTGAAGTGCAAAAATTATCCATTCCTACTATTTTCTCTACTGTAGAAAAGAAATTATATAAGAAAACAAGAACTAAACCAAACGGAAAGTCAACTCAAAAGCAACAAAGGAAGCATCTGGCAAACAAAATTCCCTCAACGCTTGTTGTTCTCCTTGAGTCTTCCCAAGACAGATAAAAATGTGACAATATGAGTAGTAGGATGGAATTTTAACAGCAAGAGAGGCAAGCCCTACTCACCTTGACTGTGGTCATTTTTCCTTCTACTTCAGGGAATTTGCAGAGTCCTGAATGAAGCAGTTCAAGTGAAGGTGAAATTATGCCTGGAAAGTGCCAGGAAAGGCAGAAAAACAGACGTGAAAACGTGACTAGGAATGTTGCCCACCAAAACAGACAAGTATTTTCAATTAGCACATAAATGTTCACAGCAGCATTTCTCATAACTCCAAACTGCAAACAAGCAAAATGCCCTCCTATGGGTAAATGAATAGACAAATCATGGCATATCCATACAACAGAATTTTATTTAGAAATTCAAAGAAGTGAAGTTCTGGCTCATGCAACAACATGCATGAACCGTGGAAACATTATGCTAAGTAAAAGAAGCCAGTCACAAAACCCCATGGATTGTAAGATTCAATTTCGTAAAATATCCGGAATAGGCAAATATATACATAGAGAAAGTGGGTTAGTGGTTGTTCCAGAAGGTGAGAATGAGGTTTAACTATACTTAAGCATGAGGAGTCCAATTGGAGGATGAAAATGATCTAAATTGAATGATGATGATGGTTACACCACTCTGCAAAGTTCCTGAAGATTATTAAATTGTATGCCTGAAATGGATAAATTCTACGATATGCAAAATACACCTCAATAAAGTTGGAAATAATAATGGTTAATCTACATGTTATTTAACTGGATTCTGAGTCCATATTGATGGAATATTTATAGTTGAAGGAACTGATGAATAAATGGGGGAGAAGTGGAAGCTAATCTTTACAGAATAATGCCCACTAATAATGTATCTCCCCATAAGAAATGTTTTTATTTTCAAAACTTAATTTAAAAGTAGCCTTTCAGTGGAAAAATCTCAAAGACATCATCTTGGCCAAGTGAACAAAGTTGAAATCTCCAATGAAGCGAAAAATAGATATCATTTGGCCTCTGTTATGACACCTCAACACTTCTGTGGTACCCACACCAACAATTCATAATCTGAACCTAAATGCGAAATAGATAAATCTCAAATGAATATCTTCCTATAAAATACTTTGACTATATACTTCAAAGATGTCAAGAATAAAAAGACAAAAGCTGTTGAATCTTTCTAGATTAAAGAAGACTACAGAAATGTGACATCTAAAAGCAGTATATAAAATTGGACTTTGGACTGGGGGGCAGGAAACAGTTATAAGAACTTTAAAAAGCACAACAAATTTAAATATGGGACTTTGGATAGAAAAGATGATGATGTCTAATGTTGTCTCGCCATATCTAATAAGTAACAGAATTAACTAATATTAGTAGTCTTTTAATTGATATCTAGTATTTAATAGTGATATTATTTGATATTATATCTAATATTACCTAGCATGCTATATGAAACTCTTCCTAAATGCATCTTACCAAGACACTCCATGATCACCTTGGTATGTGGGCTTCCTTGCTGCAGAAAGCTATGATAAGTTGTTTCTCATTATAAGTTTGTTCCTGGTGGTATTTGGCTGATGGGTGTCAACAAAGCAAAATAGAAAATGTAAATAATTGGAAAATTTGGGTAAAGAGCATATGAAGAGTCAGGTGCTGTGACTTGGGCCTGTAATCCCAGGTATTCGCGAGGCTGAGGCAGGAGGATAGCTTGAGTCTAGGAGTTAAAGGCTGCAGTGAGTTAGGATTGTGCTACTGTACTCCAGTCCTGGCTCTTAAAGCTCCAACCTAATCCTTGACTACATGTCCCACATCCTGGTGTAAGTGATAGACTCCCAAATGCCTTGAGCAGCCATGACTGAGCAGTGGTCTCAGGACCAGTCCTCAGAGGGCAGTGGTCCCCTTCTCACAGCTCCATTAGGCAGTGCCCTAGTGGGGAGTCTGTGGGGAGCCCCCACATTTTTCTTTGGCACTGCCTGGTAGGGGTTCTCTATGAGGGCTCTACTTCTGTGCCAACCCAGGGATCCCAGGCTGACTGGGATCCCAGGCTTTCTCATACATCCTCTGAAATCTAGGTAGAAGCTACCAAGCCTCCTTCATGCTTGCATTCTGAGCATCTGCAGCCTTAACACAATGTGGAAACCACCACAACTACCTAGGCTTTCACCCTCTGGAGCTGTAGCCTGACCTGTGCCTGGGGCACTCTGAGCTGAGGCTGGAGCTAGAGTGGCAAGATTCAGAGCACAGTATCTTGAGGCTGCTCAGGGAAGTGGGGTCCTAGACCTGACCCTTGGAACCATTCTTTTCTCCTAGGCCTCTGGGCCTGTGATGGGAGGAACTTTCCTGAAGACTTCTGAAATGTCTTTGAGGTCTTTTTCCATTGTCTCAGATATTACCACTTGACTTTCTGTTAGTCATGCAAATCTCTTTTGCAAGTGGTTGCTCTACAGCCAAAATGTATTCCTCTCCTGAAAATGCTTTTTCTTTCTCTACCAAATGGACAGGCTGGAAATTTTCCAAACTTTTATACTCTGTTTATCTTTTAAATATAAATTCCAACTTTAAATCATTTCTTTGCTCGCATATATAACTGTAGGCTGTTTGAAGCAGTGAAGCAGCCAGGCCATTTCTTAAATGCTTTGCTGCTCAGAAATTTACTTTGCCAGGTACCCTAAGTTATCACTCTTAAGTTCAAGCTTCCAGAAATCCTTAGGGCATGAACACAAAGCAGCAAAGTTCTTTGCTAGGGCATAACATGGGTGACCTTTATTCCAGTTCCCAATAACTTCCTCATTTCCATCTGAGATCTCATCAGCCTGAACTTCATTGTCCATATCTCTACCAGCATTTTGGTCACAACCATTTAACCAGTCTCTAAGAAGTTCCTATGGCTCAGTGAAAAAGTTAAAAAAAAAAAAAAAAAAAGTTTTAAGCTTTCCCTCATCTTCTTATCTTCTTCTGAGCCCTCTAAACTTTTCCAACCTCTGCCCATTAGCCAATTTCAAAGCCACTCTCACATTTTCCGGTATCTTTACAGCAATGCACTATACCTCAATACCAATTTTCTGTATTCATTCATTTCTGTATCACTGTAACTAAATACCTGAGGCTGGGTAATTTATAAAGAAAAGAGGTTTACACGTCTTCAGGCTGTAAAAGACGAGTGGTGCTGGCATGTGCTTAGCTTCTGGTGAGGCCTCAGGGAGCTTTTACTCATGGGAGAAGGTGAAGGAGGAACAGCCATGTCACACAGTGAGAGCAGGAACAAGAAAGAGAAACCAGAGAACCCAAACAACCAGATCTCACCTGAACTCACTGAGGAAGAATTCATGCATCACCAAGGGGATGGCATTAAGCCATTTATGAGGGACCCAACCCCATGATCCAACACCTCCCACTAGGCCCCACCTTCAGTACTGGGGATTAGGTTTCAACAGGAGATATGGAGGGACCAAACGTCCAAACTATATCAAATGTAATTAAAAGAGAGGACTGGGTTGGACTCTGATGATTGACCAAGCTCAAATTTTAGTGAATCTAAGCTTTAGCCACTTGCCTGAAAGCTGTCCCTAAGGGAAAAATTATGCCAGGACAACAGAAAGTACCTCTAAAATCTGTGGTTACCAAAAGGCAATCAATGTATGGGAAGGGTAAAGCCAAGAAACTGAAGCTACAGTGTACAGTGTGAAGGAATTGTTTATTTTGCAGCTTCTTCAGGAGACTTTACTAAACTGGATTGTGAGAGGAACTAAGTGGCAGTATCTTTGGTTTTAAATGCAGAGTTGAAGAGCATGTCTGGGTTTATGTAGGTCCCACATTTCACTATGAAACAATTACAGATGGTGATATGTGATGCAACAATTACAGATAGTGATACCTGATGCAGACACAAAGGAGATGTGAAAATAAAAACCCAATAGTCTATCTGTTGGGGCTTCTAAAAGTTGTTATGCCCTGAGGAAACTGAGTCACTGAGCTTGACCTCTTAACTTCTTTCTTTATTTTCTTGTTCCTGGTTCAGACCAGATGACATCTAAGATAAAATATTATTTGTCTGAGATAAAAAGACTCCTTTGACTATTACATCCCTAATGCAGAATGTTAAATATGCTCTTCCCAATAAAAGGAAACACTGCCTATCGAATTGCTGTAACTATGCATTAATCTTGTATAGAAAATGCTGACATCCTGTTAAGCTTCCTGGACCCTACCTATATAAACGACTCTCAAATCTTTCCACTTCAGGGCACTTATCCAATCTTTTGAAATCCATATCCTCCCAGATGGACATCCTCAAATTTTGTGTTTGAATAAATTCAATATTTAACCATATTTCCTGAATCTCATTATCAAGGTTAACAGAAGTTGTTCCCAAGAGAACAGCCAGCCTTATGTGGATAAAAGGCATGGTAAGGTCTGCTTACCTTGAAAAGGGGGAGTGCTCAACTCACCCTATAAATGCTGGGTGAGACACCACAGATGATGCAGCTGATACACTGCTTGCAAGCCACATGGGAATCAATTTATGATGACTGAGATATTCATCTGCTGAATATTCTCCTTATCCAGGTCATGGTAAATGCTGTGGCTAAGGAGGCCACTTTGGCATGGGTACCCCATGTGACTTTCATAAAAAGAAAATGCAAAATGGAGATGGTTATGTCAGAGGTATCTAAAATGAGGCATGAGGAGTTGGACCCCAGTCACATAAACACCCAGATGGATTTTAACCTGTCAAACTGGGCCAAATTGTAAAACCAGCTGCATTTGACTGGAATTGTTTATACGTGGCCTGATCGTGAACCTGCTGGAGAGACAGCTATGCTGAACTAGATTGATAATCAACTAAAGACATCCTAAGTTGCTAACCAACTGTCATCAATTATGGACTGTACTAAGACCTTCCAGATATGTAAACTTGACAGTAAACATTATAAGCCACTGCCCAACCTTGCCTGGATAGAACAGAAAATGATTTAGCTGACTACTAGATATGTACCTCTTGATTGCAATCCACAAGACCCCACTTAAAACATCTTTTGTTTGCGGCTCAGTGTTGATATTATTTAGTTGACACCTTAACTCTTGCAAAACTGAACAACAGTCCTAGAAGCCTTATGAAATTTGTAAGCCTCCTTTTAAGGATCTTAAAGATGTTAATAAAAACATTATATTAATTAGCAAGAGGAAAAAGACAGAGAAAACAAAGGACTCATCCCAGAAAGCTAGAAATTTTTTAAAGATCATTTAGAAAATAATAATAAAGGTGAAACTAAGAGAAAAGAGAGAGTGTGTCATGGGACTCATTCCAACAGGGTGAAAATCTTTAGGTTGTTATGTTAAATTAAGTTCAGCCTAAATCTGCCTTCTTACATATTATAAGTTTGGTATAAAGGTTTCTCTAGGCTGGGCGTGGTGGCTCATGCCTGTAATCCCAGCACTTTGGGAGGCCAAGGCAGGCAGATCACTGAGGTCAGGAGTTTAAGACCGGCCTGGCCAACACGGTGAAACCTCATCTCTACTAAAAATTAGCTGGCATGGTGGTGTGTGCCTGTAATCCCATCTACTCAGGAGGCTGAGGGAGGAGAATCACTTGAACCCAGGAGGCGGAGGTTGCAGTGAGCTGAGATCAGACCACTGTACTCCAGCCAGGGCAACAGAGTGGGGGATTCCATTTGAAAAAATAAAAAAATAAAAAAACAAATAAAGGTTTCTCCATATATAGTGAATTGTAACTTAACTGGAAGTGTAAACAGACTGTAACCTACTCTTGTGCCAATCACTTGAGTTTTGCCTAATCAAAGGGAGCCAACTATTCAAACGGATCAAATAAGGCAACCGCTGAGCTGTAGCCAAACTGGCTGTTTCTGTTCCTCACTTCCACTTTCTAAATGTCACTTTCCTTTTTCTGTTCATGAATCTTCTTCAACCACATGGTAGCACTGAAGCTTTTCTGAATCTCTTCTGGTTCAGGGGTTGCCTGATTTACAAATTGGTTTTTGCTCAATTAAATGATTTAATTTATCTAAGTTTTTTTTTTTTTTTTTTACTTTTAATAGTTATTAAGAAATGGAATAAATAAAATGGATAGAAGATACTGCATGGATTTGGATGGCCCACCATCATTTCTTCAGTCCAAGAAACACACTACATATATAGCCCACAATGGCCAATGGTTTAATCAACTGTGTTTATGCAATGAAGTTTCCATAAAAAACCAAGAGGACTGGATTCTGGGAGCTTCTGGATTGCTGAACGCATGGAGGTTCCTGGAGAGTGGCATACCCAGGAAGGTATAGAAGCTCTGCACCCTTTCCCACATGCCTTGCCCTAGGCGTCTCATCACCTGTAGCTTTTGTAATATCCTTTGTAAAAAACCAACACACTTAAAAAAAAAAAATAAGCTCAATGGTTGGGCACAGTGGCTTATGCCTTTAATCCCAGCACTTTGGGAGGCTGAGGTGGGCAGATCACCTGAGGTCAGGAGTTTGAGACCAGACTGGCCAACCCACTGAAAACCCATCTCTACTAAAAGACAGGGTG
This sequence comes from Cheracebus regulus, assembly GCA_963574635.1. NCBI lineage: Eukaryota > Metazoa > Chordata > Mammalia > Primates > Pitheciidae > Cheracebus > Cheracebus regulus. The sequence continues at coordinate 3,409 of CAUYQU010046476.1, read as the reverse complement.
GTGTGCACCTGTAATCCCAGCTACTTGGGAGGCTAAGGTAGAAGAATCACTTGAACCCAGGAGGTGGAAGTTATAGTGAACCAAGATCACTGCACTCCAGCCTGGGTGACAACAGTGAGCTTCCGTCTCAAAAAGTTTAAAAAATGAATAAAATAAATAATAAATAAAAATAAGCTTAACAGTTACTATCTTTATATCCTGCATTCAGGGGTAATTAAACATTTTTTTCCTGTCATATTTTTGTAATTTCAGAATGCTCCATGATGATATGGTTCTATAAGAATACAAAATATTTGTAATAAGTGAAACAAAACAGTTGACAAAGTTTAAAAGACTCCTAAAGAAGTCCAAGCCCATGAGCCGTACTTTCAAGGTCCCTTCAGTCAAGTCCTAACTTGCTTTCTCCACCTGATTCCAGCTAGTTCCTCTGCCTCAGTGAGGATGTATCCAAGAGATTATCAGCTCGGGCTCTGAACTAGAGTGCAAAGGTTCCAACCCCAGCTCCACTTCTTATTAGTTGGGCAACTGTGGGCAAATAACTCCTGCTCCCTTTGTCTCATCTTTAATAGATGAAATGGCAGTACCTCTCCACAGAGCTACCATATGGTGTACAAGAATTTCTTTGCATAAAGCCCTTAGAAATGAAGATAGCAGTTAAGGCTTTCTTATCAATGCCCATGACCGATGACAACATCCTACAATAGATGTGAACGTTGCTGTAAAAGTGACACGTCACACTCACATGGAGCTTTGCTGTCAGTAGTCAACAAGTCACTCCATCTGCCTCCATGCAATCGTTTTAGAGAAGTCAGGCTGTGGAAACAATGCTGCCAAATACCATAGTTGTGTACTCATTCTTGACAAAACAGTCAAGATTCTTCCCTCCTTCTGTGGAAATTGGAGATAGCCCTCCTTTTCCTAAGTAAGAGGCCAGAGAGTGTCCAGAATTATCTAGTGTTCTGTAGGGATCTGAGAGAAGAGCCAGTAAAGCTCTGACACCACCCCAGGGACCTGACCGTTTATCAGGAAATTAACAAGAGATCACCATTCATTGTAACAGAAACGGTGTTAAGACTCCTTTATATTACCGCTTTCAATTCCCAAGACAATTCTATTAGGAAGGTCTTAATATCCCCCATTTAAAGAAAAGCAAAGAGAGGCCCAGAGAGATTAAATAACACCCCAAAGTTGTACCGTGGGAATCAGCCTAGCGCCAGTAGTGGAGGGAGGCGGACTGGTCGAGCTGAGAGACCCAGAAACCCCCAAATCAGGTGAGAGGGGACTGGACCGAGTCCCAAACTCCCCCGGTACGTTACGACAGCCCCAAACGCAAGAAGGCTCTGCCGCGGGGATCGCAAACAGCCGCCCTCACCCGTCCAAACCTTTGCTTTCTGACGGTGCTTCCTTTCCTCTAAATTTGTCGCTAGCTTGTTGAAGGTTCCTAGAGTAGGTCCAGGAAATTCAGAAGGGCCTACGAGACGCAGAACAGCTCAAACTAGCACAGAATAAAGGGTAACTCCTCTAGCAGTAGTTCCTGCGACTCCACGGAGCAGCTGGACTACACTTCCCAGAATTCCCCGGATGGGCCAGCCTGAGCGGAAGTGCCCGCAACTCCGCGGACAGTTTGGACTCTTCCCAGAATGTCCAAAGAATAAAGGTTCAGTTTTACCCTCCACGGGGAACTGTTGCAACTGCACGTAGCTTCTTGACCACACTTCTTCCAAGTCCCAAGGAAGGGAATCCCCCTTCCCAAACGCCTATGTGGTAATATGGACTCCTGCACCCAGTGTCGTTCTTTCTCTTGAGTCTTCGAGCAAAAATATTACATAAACGATGATTTTCTGATTGAAATATCCCCAATTATGACAGAAGTATGACTGGAAAGTGAACAACTGTGGAGATAAAATATCTTCAAGGAACTAACGAGAAATTACTACTTACGGAGCAATAGAGAACTGAAAGGAGATAAACGTTTAGTATAAACTGATGATGAGGCTAAAACTGATAGTATGCCGATGTAATTTTAATTTACATTTCCTGTATTGTAAATGAAATAGAACATTTTTTCATGTTTTCAAAGGCCATTCTTATTTCTTTTTGTAAGTTGTTCAAACATTTTGCCTACTTTTCTAATGGCTTTTTGGCCTTTTCCCTGAATATTTAAATATTGTTTATACCTTTGTAAAATAATTATTTTTCCTTGCAAATCTTTTCTATTTATTTTCTTTTGGTTTTATGGCTTTTTTTGGCCACAAAAATATTTTAATGTAACCTATTTAAAAATATATATTTTTACTTAGATGTAATTCATAAGACAAAACTAACCATTTAAAAATGTACTGTTCAATGGCTGTAACATTTAGTACATTCACAACATTGTGAAAACAACAGCTCATAAGGTCTAAAACATTTTCATTGCCCCAAAGAAAACCCCATACTCATTAAGCAGTTCACTCCCATTGCCCTAAGCCTCAACTGGCTACAACCAATCTTTCCATCTTATTTAATTACCTATTTTGGATATTTCATATAAATGTAATCATACAATGTATATTTGTGTCTGCCTTTGCTGAGTAGAATGTTTTAAAGATTCATCTACATCATAGTATGTATCAGTACTTAATTTCTTTTTAAATATAAATATTTTATTGTTATGTTTTATACCAGATTTTGTTTATTGGTCATTGATGGACATTTGGGTTGTGCATGTTACTATAAAAATTCATGTGCAAATATTTATTACACTACCTGCCTGTGCTGCTTTTGTGTATATTCCTAGATGTGGAATTAGTGAAGTGATATGATAATTCTATGTTCAACTTTTTGAGCAACCACAAAACCATTTGCCACTGCAATTGCCCCACCGTATGTTCCAACCATCAATATGTGAGAATTTCTTCACATCCTCACCCATATCTTCCATTTTCAAATGATAGACATCATAGTACTTGTGATGTTATAACACAGTATTGTTTTGATTTGCATTTCTCTAGTGACTAACGATGTTGTACATCTTTTCATATGCCTGTTGGTCATTTGTGTATCTGAATGTTTATTCATGTGTTTTCTGCATTTTTAAATTGGATGGTTTATATTTTTTTGTTTTTTTTTTTTGCAAGAACTCACATTTTAATACAAATTGTTAATGAAAATAAGCTTTATTACATCAAGTAATAAATACATACAAAGATGCAAATAGTTTTAGTCATTTTCTTCCAGATGTTTTGATCAACTTACAATAAACGAGGAACTGAGATCTACTTAAAGTCTTAGTATGAAAATGTTCAGGCGTCCTTGTTGGGTTTGGTGGATTGCTCTTTCTTCTGTATTTAGAACTTGTGCATTTTTAAAAACTGACTTTGAAGCACTAATAGTCATGCAAATGCTTAAGCAAAAAAGAAGTTACATT
>CAUYQU010046475.1:0-15013 GCA_963574635.1 Cheracebus regulus | reverse complement strand
CCCCCACAGAACTGGACCGTCCCGGGTTCAGCTGCGCCCGCTGCGAAACTCTTAACCAAGAGCTCTTCCAATTGCTGTTTTAGCCGAGCCTGATCACCTGGCTCGCTGTCTCAGAGCCTTTTGTTTTTTTAGTTGAATGGTGAACTCCCAGGTGTTCCAGTCGCCTGTTGAAAAGGCGCCGGGATCTGTGTGATTTCCCCTGCTGGGACACACTGGGCTGGCTGAAACAGCGGCGCTGAGATTCGTAGCGCTTTTTTGCCTGGGGATCTCCTGGGCTGGCTCCCTGCTTCAGTCCCCCTTTTAATCTGCCTTCCCGTAGCTCCACTCGCCAGTTACAAGGGCACACAGACCAGTGGATTTTGTACGGAGACCTGCCGCGCCGCGGCGCCGGCAAAGCAGCCGCGCCGGCCGAAACAGCCTCGCCGGCCAAAACAGCCGCACTGGCGACCCGTCGGGCTGCTCCGCCTGGGAATCTCCTGGTTTGGGGGTAATAAAAATCCGTCTGGAAATGCGGCGTCCACTCACCCTCTGCACTTTCACTGGGAGCTGCAATCCTGAGCTGCTCCTAATCCGCCATCTTGGATCTCTCTGTGCCTTCTAATACCATCACATTGGAGATTAGGTTTCAACACATGAACCTGGGGAGAACACAAGCATTCAGACCATAGCAATTTTACTCAGATGAACCATCTGGAATGAGAAGAGCAGTATATGGAGGATGTAACCCAAGAGTATGCCAACATTTATATTATGAGTAGAAGAAGAGGTTTCTGAAAAAGGATGGTCAGAATGATACAAGAATAGCTAGAGGGCTGCTGTTTAGCAAATATTAAGAGAAAAGGAAGCTTCCAAAAATAAAGAATGAGCCACAGCACCAAATGCAGCAGACGACCAGCAAGATAAGGACTGAAAGCATCCATTGGATTTAGCAATTAATAAGGCATTCAGTGACCCTGGGGAGAATTATGCTATCGGAGTGATAGAAGAGGAAGTCAGATGTGAGGGTAGAGGAGCAAATAGGGATAAAGCGAGTAGCAAAACTCTTCTTTGGAGAAGTGTAAATCTGGGATAGAACTATGAGAAAGCCAGTGGAGAAAGAGGATATTTGCTAACTGATTGTTAAAAATTCACTTGTACACATTTATGGTTGAGAGGAACATAAAAAGTTACTTTTTTTACTTAATAAAATCCAAGATACTATGGATCTGAAAGCTTTCTTAAAATTCATTTAAAACCGTATTTCATTTCCCACCAAATCTTTCATCTGCGTGCCTAATATCCTTCAATTTGGATTGATTGTGCTTTTCCTGACAGTTTCAGCCAACATTTCTGCTGGCACCATCAATAAGCTGTGAACACAGTAACATAATAGAGAGAGAAATAGGAGGAGGATGATGAGGCCCTGAAAGATTCAGCCTAAATAATCACTTTCTGAAGGGGTTCAGGTTAGCTGGTTCAAGTTAGCCAGGTTAACTTGGTTAGCCAAGTTGTCTGTGTTCCTTTGACATGTATCCAAACTGCAATCTCAAACACTAAATAATGCAGAGCCCTGAAAAGTTATTTGTTACAAAGTATGGGCTTGGTCCAGTTTAAGGGTTATTATTTTTTCCCAAAGACAGGCCATGGTATCCATAAGTGGTGGTTTGAAATGAAGGCAATTACTTAATTATCTTATTTCCCAGCAGAAGGTGCCACCTAGCAATTACTGTTTGGCTGCATTCCTCTCAGTGTCATCCCTCCTCCATGAACACCCAAGGGTGTTGAAAGCAAGAGCATTGTGACAACACTCCTGGGCGTATGGTACTGACTTTGGCTAGCCCAGCAGCTCTGCCCAGTTTCAGGTGGCAGACTCTTCTCAGTTATTACTGTGATGATAATACCAGGGAAAATCAACACACAAAGTAAAATTTATTTTTGCTGCTTATCTGTTACTTCTGGTTATTTCACATGTTTGCTGTAATTATTTAAAAGTAAATCTTAAGGACTTCTTGAATTTGGAACATGAACCCAGAAGTTACAAAAAGAATTTATAGTAGAACAATTTATAGTTCTTTGGGAATATAAGTACAGAGCCCATGTGACCTGTTTACATCAAAATATTTCTAGTTGCAGTATAAAAACAAATGGGGGTGAAGACTGGAAGCAAGAAAAGCAGCAGCTAAGATGAGAGAGAGACCTGGCTCTGGCTAGTGTGGCAGTGAGCAGGGGCAGTCAATTGAGTTCCCTTTTTTCTTTTCTTTTCCTTTTTGTGGCAATAAGGTCTCTCTGTATTGCCCTGGCCAGTCTAGAACTCCTGGGATCAAGTTAGTCTCCCACCTCTGCCTTCCTAAGTGCTGGAATTACAAAGGAATTGAAGGAATTGAAGATGATTCTTTACTTGTTGATGTGCAACTCAATGGTGACGCCGTTAAAGGGGATGAGAAGGAGGAGGTTGACGGTAGAGAGAGAGTGGAGTCAAGATTTTCATTCTGGACTGTTTAATTTATAAAGTCTGTTACACATTTGTACAGAACTGTGGAGTATGCAGTTGTCAGAAACTATTTGAGTACCGAAGATAAAATTTTGGAAATGATTGGCAGGTAGGTTCATCCATGGACCCAGATGAAATTACATAAGGAAAAGGGATAGAAAGGGAAGGGTCAGAGAGTATGTTGTGGACTGTACTGACAAGAGAGGTTGGCAGAAAAGGAGGAACCAGTAAAAGAAAATGCAGTGAGCCTGGGGATTTGGTGGCTGACCAAGGAGAAAAGAGGAACATGACATAGCAGTATTGCACAAAAAGCTTTCTTGGTGTGGTGTGGACAGATTTACAGGAGAGGGTAGTCCCTCCCAGCAGGAAATGGTCTAAGAGGGCGCACGGAGTGGGAGGGGAGTATAGGAGAGGAGATTGACAAGACTAGGTGATGTAGCTTAACAGAAAGATGGGGACCCTGTGTCAAGGAGCTGAGAAGGACAGCAGAGGCTCCAGTTCTTTTATAGTCACAGAGTTTGTCTTACCCAAGCAGATATTGGGTGAAGTTTTGCAGGGTATGTCAAGCAAGCAGACTCTAAATTATAAAAAATATACTTATTTGAGCAATTTGATGTGTAAGAATTTGAGTTTGGTGCGGGTGGGCCTTGAGCCAAAGATCCCTGCCTGCTGTGAAGAAGTAAATCTGTGAGATTAGCACACCGGGAAATCTTTGACCCATTTATGTAACAAAGGATGAGATAGAAAGGCAGAAAGGTGACTGGGCACAATGGCTCATGCCTGTAATCCCAGTAGTTTGGGAGGCTGAGGTGAGCAGATCACGAGGTCAAGAGATCGAGATCATCCTGGCCAACATGGTGAAAGCTTGTCTCTACTAAAAATACGAAATGAGCTGGGCATGGTGGTGTGAGCCTGTAGTTCCAGGTACTTGGAAGTCAGAGGAAGGAGAATCGCTTGAACCCAGGAGGGGAGGTTGCAGTGAGCTGAGATTGCACCACTGCACTCCAGCCTGGATGACACAGCAAGACCTCTGCCAAAAGGAAAGAAAGAGAGAGAAAGAAAGAAGAAAGAAAGAAAGAAAGAAAGAAAGAGAAAGGAAGTAAAGAAAAAGGAAGGAAGGAAGAAAAAGAAAGTGTAAGGTTTATTTTATGGAAGGATTTAGAATAAGGCAACTGAGGCCATTTAGTGGAAAGCAGGTAAAATTTATTTGGCTCCCGGGCGAGGTACTCCAGGGAGAGGGTGCCAGAGAAGTCACGCTTGACTGCCTGAGGCGGGGGTTTTTATAGCGAGTGAGGTGTCTTGATTGGCTGTGAGGGAACAGGACGTGGTTGGGGTAAGCTACTATTGGTAGGTAGGCGGGACTGCCGGTGAGTGGGCCGTCCAGGGGGAGTGGGGCCAGCTGCTATTGGGCAGGGTTTGGCGGGGTTTCTTTTACATTCTCCAACGGCAGGCTAGGTGCCGAGTGCAGACTCTGGTGTTGAGTGCAGATTTGGGTGCGGAGTGCAGAGGTGGGCGTTGGAGAAGCTACGTGGCGGGGCTAGGTGCTGAGTACTGGGCTTGGTGCCGGGCGCGGAGTGGTGACGTTGCTTTTAGTTGCAGAGAGGAGGGCAGGGGAAGGGAGGGGAGGGGAGGGGAGGGCGGGGGAGGGGAGGGGAGGGCGGGGGAGGGGAGGGGAGGGGAGGGCGTGGGGGAGGGGAGGGCGGGATGGGGGAGGGGAGGGCGGGATGGGGGAGGGGAGGGCGGGGGAGGGCGGGGGAAGGGAGGGCAGGGGAAGGGAGGGCAGGGGAAGGGAGGGCAGGGGAGGGCAGGAGAGGGAAAGAAAAAGGCAGAAAGGCTCAAGGATGGGAAGAAAAGTGAGTGAGCAAGAGAGACTAAGAGACACAGTCCGATGGTAGCTTGGAAAAGTGGTGAGGAAAATCTCAGAAAGAAGGGAGCACTCCATGACCGCCAAGGGTTCAAGAGGAGGAGGGGAGAAAATTGATGATGCATGTGGCCAAACAAGACAGCCTTGATGAGAGCAGTTTCGGTGGAATAGTCGGGGAGAGAAAACCTGGACTGGAGCATACTGAGGAATGGAAGTAGAGATGGGAGTATCTACAGTTCTTCCAAGGAAGGCCTTCTAACTGTTTTAAGACAGAGTGTCTGAAGAAAACGGAGATGTGGGCTAGTTGCTCTACAGTAGCGGGGACATGAGAGTGCTTTTAAAACCTTTTAATGAGAACTCTTACAGCCTGCTGTGTAGGTGATGGGGGCAAAGAGACCATCCTTTCCCTGGTTTCAGGTTTCCCTCTGAAGGGAATTCACCAGAGGAACTTTGGCCTTTTGCAAGCTCTTTGCTCCTCACAGTGGAGAATGAGTTAAGTCGTCTGTGGTGGAAACTCCTTGGTCCTGTTTCTCAAGCTGATGGAGTTGATCTATTAGAAGTTTGCGGACACTAGGAAATGTTTCTTCCCTTTTTTTCTTTCTGTGCAAGACCAGGATGAGACAGCTGTCCTGGATAAGTGTTCCTACTCTATAGCTACACTTTTCTTTAGGAAGGCTTTCCTAAGGTCTAAACTGGATCAGGAAGCAAAGATTGTCAGCAAGGCCTTTGGCCAGCAATTTAAATATTCTCCAGAATGGGTTTTCAGTAACAATGATGAAAATCTTATTTGTATTACCCTACTTCAATTGAGTCTATCTCAATGGGTTCCATACTTGAATTCATAAGACATAAATATGTTGTGTATTGACCAGCTAAAAATGTACAAATGGGATATCGGCAACAATGATTCAGGAAAATGGAAAGTAAATATTGGGGATATGGGAAGAAGAATTGTAACTGGAGGAACCAAGACATTGAGTAGGCTGGACCTGCGGTATTATATGTTCACTGCAACAGAAAAGAAATAGAATAGAGGGCTGAAGAGGCAGACAGAGCCTGGTGAAAGGCTTGGGATGAAATCTTGCCTCCATAATTTAGCAAGCTAGATGGCTTTGGGAATCTTTCTTAATCTCTCTTTTATTTTTATTTGTAAAATGGGAATAGTAATACTTATTATACATTTGTTGTGAAGCATACATGAGATTTCACATGCAAAATACTTAGCAAAGGATCTGGCCTCTTATCATTGGTAAATAAATAATGACAACATCTGTAGTAATGCATCTATAATAATAAGTATATACATCAGGCAACGCAAAGTATAGAAAAGTGTGAGGGAGCGTGTAGACATCCTTCTGGTGTCTAGCAAAGTTGTTAAGTTTGTAGTTTGCACATCCATAAAGCCAGAGGAATTTTCTAGAGGTTTCAATATAAATAACTTTCCATGTCTTTCTTCAGAGAAAAAATATTTTTGGTGTTTGGTGTTCAAAAAATCTTTTTGGCATTCACTTCAGGCAGGATGAAAACTGTTCTTGCTCTTGGAAAGTAAGCAGTATGGAACAGATGATTGGCCTGTTTCATACTTTTAGTTCCAGGAAAACTTATCTTCACTTGAAAATGGAAAAGTGTGTGCAAAAGTCTGAGAACAGCTTTTTATCACAGAATGTTTGCAGAGAGTCTGAGAGCAGGCACATTTTGTTTCTCCTGATTGATCACATAGTTTAGACAAAAGCCCTTATCAAAGTTTTTACCAAATTGTAATGATTTCCTCCAACAATATGCAATGAAGAAGTGAAGGAGAGCTTCATGAGAGCTCGGTGCCTATCAGTCCACACTCTTTGTCTACTGGTGAGGCATCCGGTATCAGAGATGTTAATAACATTGTCTGCCAGTTCCTTTTAAGGGAGGACAATACCCTAAGGTAAAAAGTAAAATTTATAAAATACATATATTAAGGAATTCAGTTTCATTCATACATATGTGCCGTGCATGCGCGCGCGCGCGCACACACACACACACACACACACACACACACACACACAAAATCTAGTATATTTCCTGTACCATGAAGAGTTCTCCTGCACCCCTTGGAAGTTAACCCCCCTTACTCCTCCTCCCCAGCTACCAGACAAATACTTTCTAATTCTGTTTCATCTATTTGTTTTGCCTGTGTTTGGAATGATGATATGGAATGATGAAGTATGTATTTTTTGTGTAGGACTTTTTTTCCACTCCACAGAATACTTTTGAAATTAATTAATGTTGTTTCTGGTATCCACAATCTATTCCTTTTTGTTGCTTATTGGCTGGTTGAAATATTATTCTTTTGTAAACTGGCCAGGTCTTTTGTCAATTACCTTATTTTTGTTCATTGGTAATCTTTAGAAGTTGCTGTATTTTGGACACAAATTTTTATCAGATATAAATATTGTGAATATATTTTCAGAGTCAGTGGCTTGCGGATTTGTAACTTTGATGGTACCTTTTGATAACCACAAATTCAAAATTGTATCAAGACTGACTAATCAATTCTTTATTTTAATACTAGAGAATTTTGGCCTAGTGCAAGTAATCTTTATCTAATCTTTATCTATTTATATAAGAAGATATTCTCTGTGTTTTCTTTGAGAAGCTTTATGGTTCTAACTTTTAACATTATGCCTGTGATACAACTATATTCAGTTTTACGAATGGAACAGGGTAAGGTTCAAGGTATAGATAGATGTTTAAATCAGGTTTATTGTGGTACAATTTACATGAAATAAAATTCATCTTTTAAAATTATACTTGATAAGTTTTGACAAAAGCATACAATTCTGTAACCTCTACCACAATTGAGGTACAGAATATATTTTTCAATTCAAAGTTTTCTAGTGCTCCTTTTCAATCAATTCCTTCTATTTCCCTTACCCTTGGAAAATGGCAATGTGTCTCTGTCCCTTTAGTTTTGCTCTTTCTACAATGTCATATAAATGAAATCGTATAATATATAGTCTTTTCTGTTTGATTTCTTTGACATAGCACAATACATTTGACCTTCCTTCATACCATTGCATGGATCAGCAGTTCGTTCTTTTTATTGCTGAGTAGAATCTGAATGCATGAGTTTCCCACAAATTTTTTTTCATTCACCAGTTGATGGATATTTGGGTTGCTTTTGATTTTTGGCTATTCTGAATGAGCTTCGATGAACATTTGTGTACAGGTTTTTTGTGGATATATGTTTCCGTTTCTCTACGTGAATCATCTGGAAAGGGTATGTTACTTTAATAAGAAACTATCCAACCGTTTTCCAAAAGTGACTGCATCATTTGCCTTTCTATCAGTAATATATGAAAGTTACTCACGTCATCCCTCATACTTGGTATGTTTTAGTCTTTTTAAATTTTAGCCATTCTAGTAGGTATGCAGTGATATCTCACTGTGGCTATAATTTGCATTCTAATAACAAGTATCTTTTTATGTATTTATTGGCCATTTGTATAGCTCCGTCAGTAGAATCTCTATACAAATATCATTTTTAAATTTCACTTGGATTGTTTGTCATCTTATTATTGAGTTATAAGAGCTCTTTTCATGATCTGGACAAATGTTTTATCAGTTATGTATTTTGCAAATATTTTTGCCCAATCTCTGTGTGTGTAATTTTATTATGAATGAGTGTTGAAGTTTGTTAGATCCCTTTTTATTTCATTAATTGAAATAATCATATGATTTTTCCTTTCTATCCTGCTGAAATGGTAACTCACATTGTATGATTTTTGAATATCGAACAAGCTTTGCATTCTTGGGATAAGCATTATCACTTAATAATGATAATATTTGCATACATTGCTGGATTCTATTTGCTAGAATTTTGTTGAAGATTTTACGTCTATGTTCATGAAGGCTACTACTGGCCTATAGTTTAATTTTCTTATAACGTCTTTTTCTGGTTTCAGTATCAGTGTGATGTTACCTTCATAAAATAATTTAAGTAGTATTTACTTCCCTTCTATTTTCTGGAAGATTTTGTGTAGGATTGGTATTATTTCTTCCTTAAATGTTTGGTAGAATTTATCAATGAAGTCATCTGGGCAGGAGTTTTCTTTGTCAGAAGGTTTTTAACTATGAATTAAATGTAATAATAAGGACCGTTCAGGTTACCTGTTCTTCACAGGTGAGATTTAGTACTTTGTGTCTTTCAAAAGTATTCTTTTCATCTAAGCTACAGAATACATTGATGTAAAGTTGATTGTAAGATTCCTTTGTTATCTTTTTAATGTCCGTGGAATCTGAAATAGGATCTCTTTCTACGATGAGGGGGTAATTTGAGTCTTCTCTCTTTTTCCCTTTCTGACTAGAGGTTTATAATTTTATTGATCACATCAAAGAATCCGTTTTTAATGTCATTTATTTTCTCTAGTGCTTTTCACACTTTTCCATTTCATTGACTTCTACTCTTTGTCATTCCTCTTTTTCTGCTTATTTGGGATTAATTTTTCTAGTTTCTTAAGACAATAGCTTAGATTAAAGGTTGACAAATTACAGTGTGTGGCGTATTTCTGTATAATCTCTTCGTTAAGAATGATTTTTATATTTTGAACTCTTGTAAAATTATAAAAAGTAAAGCCAAATAATATTCAGTAGAGACCATAGTGGTTCACAAGGCTTAAAATATTTACTATCTGGGCCGAGGGTGGTGGCTTACACTTGGAATCCCAGCACTTTGGTCAGCTGAGGTGGGCAGATCACCTGAGGTCAGGAGTTCGAGACCAGCCTGGCCAATATGGCAAAACCCTGTCTCTACTAAAAATACAAAAATTAGCTGGGCATGGTGGTGAGCACCTGTCATTCCAGCTACTTGGGAGGCTGAGGTGGGAGAACCCCTTGAACCCAGGAGGTGGAGGTTGCAGAGAGCCAAGATGGCAACACTGCACTCCAGCCTGGGTGACAGAGCAACACTCAATCTCAAACAAACAAACAAAAAAATTTACTATCTGTTCTCTTATTTTTAAATGTTCACTAATTGCTGGCTTCAATAATTGATTTATGATGTTTTGTCATTTTAAATATAAGCACTTAAAACTACAACTTTTTCATGAATCACTGTTCCAACAGCATCTCACAACTTTCTAATGTTGTGGATTTTTTCCCCATTCAGACAAAAGTTTAATTTCTTTTGTGATTTCTTCTTTGCCCCATGGGTTATTAAGTGTTGGTTGCTAATTTCCAGATGTTTGTATAGATAGTCCCTCCACCCCTTTTTCTCATCACTGATTTTTAGTTAAACTCTGTTGTGGTCAGAAAACATATTTTATATTATTTAAGTTCTTTTAAGTTTATCGAAAGTTGTTTAAGATCCAAAATAAATGTTATCTTGGTAAATATTTTATGTACACTTGAAACTAATTTGTATTCTGCTGTCTTTGGGTGTTTTACGTATGCTAATATGGAGCTTCTTTTTTTATACAGATATTCTGTTTTTTATCACCGTTTCTTAAAAACATATCTTGTTGAAAAATATGTTCTTTTTTTCCATCTGATTGACAAAATGCCTTGGCCAAAATTCAATTAACTCAATATCTGCGAGTTAAATTTTAAACTCGTATGGGATTTTAAAATCCCATAATTTTTATATATTGTCTTTTTAATAATACCTAATATAAAATCTTTTGGAATTAATGTAGTTTGACTCATGGTTTTTCTGTTGTTTTATGTTTTGTTTTGATTTTTTTTTTTTTTTTTTTTTTGCTGGTTGGTTGATTTGCTTTTTAGAAGTCAGTTCAAATACTAGGATATTTTCTAGGTATTTAACTCATTGATTTGTAGTTTAGTTCCATTGTAATCAGAGTCACACATTGTATAGGATTTCATTTCATTTCTTTCAGATTCATTGAGATTTATTATACTGCCCAGTATGTGGTCCATCTTAGTAAATGTTCCACGCATATTTGAAAATGATGTGTATTCTGCTATTGTTGGGTGAGATTTTCTATAAATGTCAAATATATCAGGTTAACCATTTGTGTTGTTTAAATTTTCTAAAGCTTTACTGACTTTTGTCTACTTGTTCTGTCAGTTACTGAGAAATATTTGCTAAAATCTCCAGTCATGATTGGAATTTGTCTGTCTCTGCCTTCCCTTCTGCCAAGTTTTGTTTCACATGTCTTAAAGTTGTAATATGAGATTACTATATACTTGAGTTTACAAGATTTGATAAATTGATTCTTTTGTCATTATGAAATGTATGTCTTTATTTTGGCAATATTCTTTTTCTCAAAATCTAATTTATTTGATATTGGCACAGTCATATCAGCTTTCTTAAGTTTAGCATTGCATGTTACATCTTTTCCTATTTTTTTCACATGTGGCTTATTTGTATCTTTAGTTTTAGAGTATGTTTTATAAAAACAGCATATTCTTAGGTCTAATTTTTAAATTCAGCTTGACAGTGTTTTCCTTTTAATTAGAATGTTTGATTAATTTACATTTAAAATCATTAATGATATTAATAAATTTAATCCTAAACTCTGAGTAGTTTTTCCTTTTCTCATATATATTTTCTTCTTCTCTTTCTTCTTTCTAACCTATTATTTAATGAGTTGAAGGTTTTTAAAGAATTTGTTGGTTTGTTTTTAGTATTCCATTTTATCATTTCTATTGGCTGTTCAGCTGTTTCTCAGTATTTTTTAGGTTGATGTGCTAGACATTAAAATGTGAATATCTAAATTACCTTGGCTATATTAATATATTATTCTACTTCATACATAATATTACAAATTCATACCAGTTGAATTCAATTTACTCACACAAGCTTTGTGCCCTTGTCATATATTTTACTTTGACATGTACTACGAACAGTGTAATACATTTTCATTATGTTGCTTAAAATAGTCAACAGTTTTTTTATTACCCATATATATTTTTTATCTATATGTATTGTCCTCCAAACAGTCTGTGTTTTAACATTTATCTTCAGTCTGATACAAGTTCCTGTATATTTGTCCATCTAAATATTTTTTGTATTGTCTTCAGATTTTAAATAATAATTATGATACATGTAGAGTTAAAGGTTAACAAGGTTTTTTCTTTTATTATTTAAAATAGGTTGATCTATTATCTTCTTTCTTCTATTGTTTTAGATGAAAAGTTAACTGTTAATATTGTTGCTTTAATTTCAATATTTCTGAAAATCTAGGCAATACCCTTCAGGACATAGGCATGGGCAAAGATTTCATGACAAACATACCAAAAGCAATTGCAACAAAAGCAAAATTTGACAAATGAAATCTAATTAAACTAAAGAGCTTCTGCACAGCAAAAGAAACTATCATCAGAGTAAACAGACAACCTACAGAATGGGAGAAAATGTTTACAGTCTACCTATCTGACAAAGGTCTAATGTCACGAGTCTACAAGGTACTTAAACAAATTTATAAGAAACAAACAACCCCATTAAAAAGTGGGCAAAGGACATAACAAACACTTCTCAAAAGAATACGTTCATGCAGCCAGCAAACATATGAAAAAGAAATTCCACATCACTGATCATTAGAGATGTAAATCAAAACTAAAATGAAATATCATCCCACACTAGTCAGAATGGCAATTATTAAAAAGTCAAGAAACAGATTCTGCTAAGATTGCAGAGAAAAAAGAACACTTTTACACAGTTAGTGGAAATGTAAATTAGTTCAACCACTGAGGAAGGCAGTGTGGCAATTCTTCAAAGTTCTAGAAGCAAAAATACCACTTGACCTGATAATCCCGTTGCTGTGTATACACTCAAAGAAATATAAATCATTCTGTTAGAAAGATACATGCATACAAATGTTCATTGCAGTGCTGTTCACAACAGCAAAGACATAGAATCAACCCAAATGCCCATCAATGATTGACTGACTGTGTAAAGAAATGTGGTAGACATACACCATGGAATATAGACCATGGTAGATATACACTATGCAGCCATAAAAAGAATGAGATCACGACATTTGCAGGGATACAGATGGAGCTGGAAGCCATTATCCTTAGCAAACTAAGGCAGGAACAAAAAACCAAACACCACACATGTTCTTACATATAAGTGGGAGCTGAATGATGAGAACACATGGACACATAGTGGAGAACAACACACATTAGGGCCTGTGAGAGGGGTAGGGGGAGGAAAAGTATCCAAAAGAATAGCTAATGAATTCTGGGCTTAATACCTAGGTGATGATCTGTGTGGCAAACCACCATGATACATGTTTGCCTATGTAACAGTTCTGCACATCGTGCACATGTACCCTAGAACTTAACAGTTGAAGAGAAAGATAAATAAATAAATAAATAAATAAAAACAAATAAAAAATATTTCCTCTTTTTTTCTGATTTTAATTTTTTAAAAATCTTTTTTCAATGGTCTATTTTTCTTTGTAATTATCCATCTTAGAGTTTATTCAGTCTGTGGGTTGATATCATTTTCCATTTCATCATCTTCATCAGTTTCTCTTCAAAATTTTTTTCTCAACTCACCTCTATGTCTTTTCCATCTGGGGTTCCACTTACATGTATGTTAGACCATTTGAAATCTCCTCAAGGGGTTTGGAGGCTTTATTCGTTCCTCCACAGTTTTGTTTGTTTGTTGTTTCTTTTCTTTTCTTTTAACCTCTACATATTTTCTAACATTTTTCAGATTGTTAGGGTTGATGGTTGAGTCATTCTAATCTGTAATTGATCTGAGTCTGAATTTTCTTGTGATTCTACTTAGATTCAGTTAATCAGTAACTTCAAATATTTTTAGAATGAGATCAAGTATCTTCTAGTGAGGCTTGGGATTTGAACACAGGCAAGGCTCCCCAGAGTTCAGTAAGCTCAACTGACCAACCTCTAACTTTCTGAACCATCAGTGAGCTCATTCTTCTTTATAGATTTTGGGTGTCTGAGGGATTCTTATTGCTGAATTCCCATTGCTCTCCAGTTCCACCCTCAGTTTTCTGAACTCTGGGATAACATTTTTCCTTCTTGCTCCTTTGTTCCCAGCCTTCAGAGGACAGCAGACATGTACTACAAAGACCAAACTGCCTAAGAGGGATTTATCTGTGCTGTCTTGTTCTACCCTGACGTTTGGGCCTTTATGTCCTTTAGAAGAGAGTTTAAGAATGAATGTGGATTCATCCTGTCTGTGACTCCTTGGGCTTCTAATTCACTGTTGAATCCATTATCAAGTTTCCAACCCTCAAGACTAAAGAAAGCAAATAAAATAGCTGTAGATACAAGCAAAAATTTGTAGCAGAAACATTGATCTGTCTTGCAACACAAGGTGTGAGACATTCCCATAAACTGATCATTTGAACACTTTGGATATAGCATCTAGCCATACCACATTAGGGAGAAGGCAAGGAAGATAATATCTAAAGAAACATGTAGCATTTATCTGAGTTATCTGGAAATACTATATGGTCTTTCATGAAGACAATGTAGTTAGCATAGTTGAAAAAAAATGTGGAGACAATGTTTCTGGTAATAGAAGGCCAAGTAATAATGCATTACTTCGTTATTGAGCAACTTCTCATATGGTAGCAACTAATAAGAATCATCCCTTGCTTATATAGACATACACTTTGCCCTCTGGCTGTCTTAAGATATCTCTTTTCAAACTTCCAGTTATAATTTTTTTTCAAACTATAAAAACAGTAAGAGTCCCTTGAGCATTATTCTTTTGCAATATAACAGTTTGTAACTAAACATAATTTCCCATAACCTTCCTTTGAACATTGTTATCAAACTTGACAGTAATCCCTACTCCAATATCTTCTGGAGAATTCCTTAAGACACTTGTGATTTTGATTCGTGTTACACTGATAACAATGATAGCGGGGAGATATCCAAGATGGCCGATTAGCAACAGCTCAGGAATGTAGCTCCCAGTGAAAGCTCAGAGAACAAGTGGACGCCGCACTTTCCGACGAATTTTTGTTACCCACAGACTGGGAGATTCCCGGCAGAGGAGCCACATGGGTCGCCAGCGCGACTCTTTTGGCTGGCGCGGCTGTTTTGCTGGTGCCCCAGCACGGCGCTTCCCGGTGCGGAGTGTACGGGATGGACGGGCTCGGCTGGTCCCATCCCCACAAGGAAAACAGCAATTGGAAGCGCTGAGGACTGAGAGTTTCACAGCAAGCACAGCGAACCCGGGAAGGTCTGGCTCTGTGGGGAATGGGCATCTGCCAAAGGAAAACTAAGAAACAGAAAAAACTTCATCACCGGGCGGAGAGAGATCCAAGATGGCCACGTAGCAGCAGCTCAGGATTGTAGCTCCCAGTGAAAGCGCAGAGAGCGAGTGGATGCCACAATTGCAGATGAATTTTTGATGCCCACAAACTGGGAGATTCCCGGCGAAGGAGCCACACGGGTCACCAGCACGACTCTTTTGGCTGGCATGGCTGTTTTGCCGGTGCTCTGGCGCAGCGCTTCTCAGTGCGGAGTGTACGGGACCGGGTGCCCTTTTAGTCAGGCTCGGCTGGTCCCATCCCCACAAGGAGAACAGCAGTTGGAAGCACTGAGGACTGAGAGCAAGCACAGCTGAACCCGGGAAGGCCCAGCTCTGTGGGGAAGGGGCGCCCCCCGAAGGAAAACTAAGAAACAGAAAAAACTTCATAACCAACAAGCCGGACGTCCACTCAGAGACCCAATCTGAAAGTCAGCAATTACAAAGA